>LOND01001347.1:26749-87507 GCA_014220965.1 Paragonimus kellicotti | reverse complement strand
ATTTCCCAGCACAGCTTTATTGTCATCCAGCTACGAGCTAACACTGGGATGGGCTAGTTGTTGCGTCAGGTCAATTTTATGATATCCAAGAAGAGCAGAGGGCAGGATTGACCCCTGGTACTCCACGTTAGGAGAACGTCAATCCGACGATACTTCAGAATATTACTTCACACGACGCTTCCAAATAGAAACCGCCTGAGTCCACCTAAGTTCTAGGATATTATGTTCTCGAGCTTCCAGCCAAGGCCTAGTGGTTGACAGAATCGGAAGGCTTTATGGAAGTCTAGGGTAGCCACCTCGACCACTTCCGCTCTATCAACTTTTTCCGTGTTAATCTACGTTGTGTTCCCGTTTATTGTTTTTGCATATTACAAGCTATCGAGTTTCTACCATGTCTGGCGGAGATACAAAGCCCCTTGATTTGCACAATTTAGGCGCGGCTACCTTAACAGTTCCTCCTGTCTTGGAGATGGATCCACTACTGTGGTTTGTTTATCTTGAGGCCGAGTTTGTCAACAGTCGAATTTCATCTGACCAAGCGAAGTTCAGTCATTTAGTGTCCAGGCTTCCAAAGGAAGTCACAATGCAACTGCATGACGTCCTGTTCACTCAGCCTCCGGAACATCGCTACGACAACTTAAGGAGGCGGTAATTAAGCAAGTAACCCAATCAGAGGATTACAACTGGGCGACAAGCGTCCATCTACGTTGCTCCGCGAGATGCAGCAAATTTTCGGTGGCTCCCACATGAACTAGTCACTGTTATGAGAGCTATGGATGCAAAGGATGCCGGAGACAGCCCGGACTATTGTGTCCGTAGCCCGCTAGCAACCGCCGTCAGGAGCTGCGGAAATTGCCAACCAACAGTCGGGCGGTTCCAGCCATTTCTGCACGATATCAGTAATCCCAGAGCTTGAATGCTAGTCGTAGAGCTTGATTTTTTCAGTTGTCGTAGTTGGGAAAAATATTTTTTCGACAAAACCCGCTGAATTAGCGTGGTATCTGGTGCAGAAATTAAAATCATCAGAATCTGTGTCATGACCTCATGTGTCCTTGTTTTAACTGCCCGTTAATTGAAAACGACCTTAGGGTATATCGGTTTCGAAATTCGGTATGGCTGCTGTTGTTTTTGTTGTTTGCGTTTGATAATGTTAACACAAGGATGTTGAAGTAATTTTTACATTCATTCTTCATTCTCCCATGCATTTATAAATTTCTTTAATTTTTGTTTGCAAACAATGGACTATATTGCGACTTCCAAGGCGATGTTTGAGAACCGTGAATTTCGCACCTTCTCACAGTTCCAGGAGTGCCTTCAGAGGTACATGGAGGAGGTGGGCGTTATACGTTCGTGGGAAGAGCCGTAGGTCGAAAACGATTCTGAAGTACGATAAGGTAAGGTTGCATGGGTCCCCGAAAACCCCGCAGATTTATTATCGTTGTACGAAGTACAAAAGTCGTAGGAGTGTATGCGGAGGAGTGCGGCGTGTCTAATGGGTTAACCGTTGGTTTTAACAAATCAGTTTCACGATAAATGTTGCAGATCACGTTTTCATGTGGTCCGACGTAATGACTGTCTGGTTGTGTGCTCTTTTGAGTTAGAGCACAACCATCCTCTCAACCGTCTGTTATGTGAGCCCCATCCTACAAATCGTGGACTCACTGTCGGTGAATGGAACAAATGCAGGAGTCTGTTTCAATACAATACACCAACCGCTGAAATTAAGCAGTATGTAGCGGATGTTTACGGGAAGTTTATCACAATCGCTGACGTTGGAAACATCCGCCGCAAGTTGAAGCCTGCATTGTCAAGTGAGTTTGTTATGTAACAACGATAACGGATCATCAGAGAACCTTGAGCAAGTTCTGTCGATGATTAGTGCGATATGTGTGGTGCGCACCATACGGGATGAAGGCAACAGATATATGCATATCTGCTTTGTCCAGCGAACGCAAATTGAACTATTCCGACGCCTCCCGCATGTTGTGAGTGTGGATGCCACCCACGGGACAAACAGTCACAAGTATGTCATTGAACACCTTGGCATACTTCCGAAGTTGGAAGTTATATCAGTTCTTTGTAACAGACGGTATGGGACACGGCCGACCCGTGATGTACGGGTACGTTCGTAGTGAGAAGTATGCTTCACTACGTAAGCTGTTCGAGATGTTTCGAGAAATGATGGGTGAGCACATTGAGGCAAAGATGTTTGTCATAGATAAAATGGCTACGCAAATGAGAGTAGCCCATGTGGTGTTCGGCTGCGACATAATGTTGTGTTACTTTCATGTACGGGATGCCGTACGTAGGCACGTAAGTGGGTAACATTTGTTCGTCATGTTGGTTAACAGACGAACTCTTTCCGCAGTCGTTATCTTTTCCACCGAATGGCTACGGTAGACAATGAGGAACAGTAAGTTGCACCTGTACACCGTATATCGTAGGCTCAAACGTTACTTACATATCATCCGCAGAACCGATGAAAAGTTCTTGAATTATTTGTTGTGTCATCGGCTGAACATCAAGCCGAAGTGGGCCATTCATGCGCTAAGCGATGTCGTCCACTTTGGTAATCGTACGAATAATAGGCTGGAGAATGCAAACGGACGGTTGAAGAAGAAAACGCACCCAAGGAATTTTCTAGCTGTTGTCATTCAAAAAGTATGGATCCACAGCGAGTGGCTGACGTGAAAGTACGGAATACAAAGGACGTACGGATGCGACCGTCGTGGAGTTGTCGATGTAGACTGGTACGTCAAAAACATTCTTCACAGAATGATCACGCTTGCATGCCATCTTGTCCCGAAATATCTGAACTCACGGACTCCACGACTCCATTTCGAAAGGGTATCTGAGTGCGAGATAATGGATTCATTGGTATTCACCGTGAACACTGCAGCTTCGTGTGCAACGTGATGGCGACGCTTTCGTCGTGGATAGCGTGCAGGGCACATGTGAGTGTACTTTCTACCGTTCGATGTGGCTTCCTTGCATTCACATTCCGTCAGTGTTTCGGAAACACTTCTACCCTTACGGTAAGGCGTTTTGTAGTTTTCACTTCCGGTTACAAAGTTCGAGTCCCCATTCATGAGCGGTGGCTGGCGGAGTACAATCGGCCAATTCGACTGTTGGTGGGCCCGCAGCTTCGGTCTTTTGCTGCAGTCATCTTCGACCGTCAATATAAAGCCCTGCATAATGTGCCTAAAAAACTGCGTACCTGCCGCAGCCGCACTGCGGTGACCTGTTTCAACAGCATCATTGCATTTACCATTAAAATAGTGGAACGTGCTACGACTGGCTTACCTTCGTATGTCTCCTCCACTGGCTCGTCTACAAGCAGTATGCAACCCAGATGGGTGGAGAATCCGAAAACAGAATTGCCATGTGAACACTGCGGTGATCCGGTACAGATGGACAGCTATCGCTGTGATGCCGAACAGCTGATTTTTTACCCTGAATGCATTCAGATGGCGGACACAAAATAAGGGTCCATTCTGTGACAATCAGCTTCGACCTGAGTAGCCTGGTAGGTGCACGTTCCGAATTCCTAATTTTGTCAGTTTCCTCCACTTCAGCCATTGTTCGCACTTCCCCAGTGATTATGAAAACCAAGTCCCGCACATCACCCACAACGGATGTCGACTTAGACGAGCCCGTTGACAGCGTACTGGTTACACACGAGCCGAAGAGAGCGCGAATCAACATAACCGGGAGCGACTATCTCGTTGATATAATTAAAGAAAGCGAGTTAATTCACATATGCGTACACAATTTTCTTGCAGATATCATGCGATGAACAAGGTGGCCACGATCGCATATGACACAGGGCTCCAGTCATCCGGAAGGACACGCAGAACGCGCGAAAACCAATGGCTACATCGTGTGCTGAATGAAGGTGGAGTTAGCATGTGCTACGTTCCACAGACTTCAAATACATATGTTACGTCGATATCCCCATGTGTTCGCTCTCAGTGACTTCAGACGTTCACCTTCGCTCGAGCATATAGCGCTGTTTGGCATAACTAGTAAAGTAGGACAAATGGTTGAAGCAGTTTTAAGCATCTAAGCCTGCGCTACTGCTCGACTGAACTCGTAATGTAGGACAAATGGATGGAACAATTATAAATGTCTAAGCATGGATTACTGCTCGACTTAGGTCGTAATCTCTGACCAACGGATGGAGCAGTTATAAGTGTTTAAGCACTTACTACTGCTCGCCTTAACTCGTGAAGTAGAACAAACGGATGGATCAGTTATAAGTGTTTAAGCATGTACTACTGCTTGTCTTAACTCGTAAGGTATGGCCAACGGATGGAGCAGTTATTTATGTAAGCGTGGAGTGCTGTTTGCTTCCACTCGTCCAACGGGTGACCTCTCCGGCACCACAGAGTCCGTCACGTTTTCATGGAAAATGTTCAATAGTGGTGGAAACCGAGGGCTACCCAGCCAGCAAAACATCTCAAATTACCTAGGTAAGTTCAAAAAAATATCCGGTAATTTGACCAGGTAATTTTAGGGGCGATGACCCGAAATTATCCCAAAAATTACCCTATGGGTAATTCACCCCACAAATTACCCATTTTATATACTTCAATTTTTCTAAATTTTTTTTCACGGAAATGCGAACAAGCCATTTTCTCATCGTATACGCCGTGCCTTATGTGCATATACCTTTGTAGTAATACTGCAGAAGAAGCCGAACGGTCGCAAACGCCCCTGAAAAAAGACAAGTTTCACGGTTATCTTCGAAATTCAATAACTCCCTTAAAAATGCAGATACAACAAAAGTTATTACATTATAGAGCAAATGGATAGGACACCACACGTAGCCTCCAATAATGCTGTAACCATCCACCGGCTCGACACGATTAGGCTCGAAACACCCACCTTAACTTGTACGAAATTCAAACTTCAACGGAGAAAGTTTTGTGGTCATCTTCGGAATTCCAACTCCCTTAATAATCCGGATGCAACGAAAAAGGTGTGAAGCAAACGGATAAAAAAACCACACGTTGCTTCCAACAAGTGTCCTATGAGCGTCCCAACTGAACACTTTCAGGTCACTCATAGGATGGTCAGAAAAATTTCCGCGTAGCACGGCTTGTACCGCATTTTCGGTTTCCGCGCGTAAGTTAGCGATTATACTTACTACAGGTAATTCTGCACATTTCCACTAACGTAGCCACCCCCGAATTATCGCGAAATAGCGGAGAGGCGTCAGACACAGAAAGAAGACGACATTTCCTGTGACTGTATTGAAATTGGAAAAAGTACAAGGATAGTATCATCACGGATAGTCCGTGTACTCGTTCACTGGATCCATGTGCCGGTGTGACTTTTTATTTGGCAACCGCGCATGCGCGTTCTCCCTGAGTGTCCTATGAAAGTCGGAAATGATATACATGAGCCATAATATTACGAGTTTTATGGGTGCGTTTGAAATTCAATATCTTCGTAAATAACCGAGATAGAGCAAAAGTGAAACACAACAATCATACAGTATCCCTTCTAAGCATTTCAATAATGCTCATACATAATTCAAATGCGCATCAACCTGTCACACTGTCGTGGGCAACTCCCAGGTAGATCTATATAACGTATATATACAAGTACGGAAAACAACTAGATTATGCAGCGATAAAACAATTTGCCGCTAAAATTCAAATTGTCTCCGCCCAAAAACCTAACAACACAGTCGTTAATACACGGGAGAGATGGCTGCAGCGAAAACGTATGAACAAGAACTCGCTTACCCCCAATCAATTGAACAACTTTTGAAGTGGCGCCAGTAGGCCATTACAAATTCAGACCACCATTTAAACTAAGCACACATCAAGAAGCACACTGTAATGAAGAGAGAGAAAATGTGACAAACTTTTTGGAAATTCTGTTTACAACCTGAATTTGCTGATTTGGTTGAATCTAATAGTCTCAACACACCACGCCAAGATTATGGGTAAATTTTGAGGTAATTTCCGCTATAAATTACCGTATCGTAGAGTAATTTGTGCTGGCTGGGTTCCTCGATCGGTCGAAAACGTCTGAAAATCGAAAATCTCGCGAACTGCTTGGTCAATACGGGGTTTCTAACGTCCATTCATCGCGGAAATTTTCCCCGCATAACGGATGTTTTCAAGAATGAGAAAAGGAACACAGTCTTACGTGTTAAATGGGGAAATGCGGAGTGATCACATGTAATATGGTAAATAATGTTTCCGGCGGCTGAGGTCAACAGCCAAACCGTACTTTTTAAGAAAACCGACGCCGATAATTGGGAGTTGGACACCAGCAATTACAAAAATCCAGGGAAACTTCGGCGCAGTCCAAGGTCGACCGTCAAGAGATTTTGGCCGTAGTTCAAGAGTTTGGAATTGTTGGCCGCCTGTAGGGTGTTTTCCGCGGATTTGAGATCGCGTTTGATTTTGCCGGGAGGTATAACACTGACCTCTGCACCGGTGTCGATGAGAAAACGCAGCCCGGTGGAGTTGTCGTGGACATCAAACAGGCGACTGTTGGTCTGGCCAGCGGCAGCCGTCGCCAATGCTGTCTGGTGGGGTCGTTTCCTTGATTTGCCCTCAGAAAGCCGACTGGCATTTGCACATGGTTGTGTGCATTTGCGGGCGTTGCCACCGAAACGTCTGTGGTAGTGACAGCTGTTGGAGGTTTGGGTTTTAGATGTGGGAGGTCGCGAGCGAGAGCGGGACCAAGCGCACGGAAAGTTTTGGCACTTTGTAAGGCGTCCAGCTAAGTTATTAACGGTAAGTGCTAGCTGAGACACCTGACGTTGTAAGTCATCAAGCGCCTCCTGTAGCGGATCAGTGTGAGGGGAAGCGTCACACATGTTGTTGATGGAACGCTTAAATAAACACTCGTGGACCTTATCCGCCATCTCTGCCAATTTTTCCAATGGTGTGTCGGGGTCTTGTACTGACAAAATGACCAAGGTGTTAAGCGGGAAACATTTGACTGGCAGTTGTCTGAGGATGGGACCACCTATGTTGTCGTCACCGACCCGGGATCTCATGTAACGGAGTAATCGAGAGGGGGTGCGATCACCCAACTCGACACCATAAAGTTACTGTTGCAGCTTGGCCTCATCTGACGCCGTGGTACGCTTTAAAACTGTTGCCGCGATTTTATCCTATGGAGACTCATCTGACATAGGATCGAGTACATCAATTACTTCTGAAGCAATGTCGGTGGGCAACTGCGTAGCCACATAAGAAAACATGGTGGCCTGTGAAGTAATCTTACAAAATCAAAAAATGCCTCTACCTGAGTAAACCAAACGCGAGGATTTGCAATACAAAATGCAGGTAATTTAAGATTAATGGCGTTCTCGGAAAATAAACTACTATCGAAATTAGAAACCATTGCAAAATATTGGGAGTTCCGAGCTTATCAGTAACGGAATCATAAAATGATATATGCACAATAGGCAAAATGTTGAAAAGTTCGGGCTCACCAGTTTATGTATTGGATCCGAACACTATGTAAAGCCTAAGTTTGAATATCAGGTCCAAATGTGATGGAAATAAAGGCAACTGAATCACAATATGTCGTTAAGGTCCGTTGGCTTAGAGTTCCATTACACCGAATGAGAAATCCAATGAGTACAATCTGCCGTACTGCTCCCAAAGGAAACTAACTTTACCACAGCGATAATTTTTGACAACAGGTAAACACGGAGATGTGCTGAAATAAATGGTGGATTCCGTTAGCCTTTTACTCTCCAGAATTCGCTATATGAGCGACACGAAACACAGAGAAAAAGCAGGGCTCGCGACCTGGAAGGTGTCATTTGGATTATTCACTATCGATTTGGTCGATTCACATGGTTTGAACATCTAGTGATAATGTGAGGTTGAGAAAGGAGAAAAATGTGAACAGTAAAACTTATGAAGTACAAAGATGCCTCACAAAACGCTACAGAAGTGATCACGTAATATGATAAATAATATATATGATATTTTGCAGACAACAACTTTACGCGATATTATTGTTTTCTTTTCGTCTCAATAAAGCATGTAATATCGGCAGGTAATTGTTATAGTGTTCCGTGATTACTGGTGTAGTTAGCAACTACTTCTGGAATGATTATCAGGTGATAATCAACATTCCATACGAAGTTTTGACATTAGCTTGATTTATGAGGCCAACGTTTAAGCTAGAATCTATATTTCATAGCACGAAACGGTTAATGGTGGTTACCAAGTGGGGTTTGAAGCAGGGAAGACAACATGAGATATGAAGAGATGTTTCAATGCGCTCCTGTGAGGTAAACGTGGACAGCATTCACTTCCAGTCTTCTTTGGAGAGTTTTTGTATGCTAGTCAAATGAACCGTCAATATTGGATACCAACAACTATAGCCTGATGGTCTATCGGGGTGAATAGGCTATTAGGAATGGGCATGCATATATGTGCGCTATAATCCTGTTTTTGTTCTTTTTTTAAGTACACCTCTGTATATAGGGTCAATGTTTGAGCTAGAATCCATATTTCATAGCACGAAACGGTTAATAGTGGTTAACAAGTAGTGTTCGAGACGGGGAACATAGCACGAGATATGAATTGAGGTTTTAATACAGTTATGTGAGTCGGACGAGCTAACACGGCTGTGAAATTGGAACTTTGTTTCTTAGGACATATGGGCAGGTGTGTTGAAAATGAACGGCGAACGCTGTAGTGATAGCTTCCGAGTGTGTCAGTTTATACAGAAGTGTAAGATTTGACTTCAGTCTTCCTAACCAAAGTGGATCAGTACCAAGTGGTTGACAGCGTTCACCATTGGTGAGTAGGAATGAATATCCCAGCAGGCTTTTGGTAAATAGTCGTTGGAGATTCTCTAAAACGAGCCCATCAGATTTGCGTGAGTGGCAGTAAATGAAGGTGCAATACTGGGGTCGAGGTCGAGCACACATTTCGTAAAGAGCCAGCTTCGCATCCCGTAGGCCGAATGTCCTTTTGATACAGCGTATTGTCCTTTCAGTTTTTGCGACCGGAAAACGTACTTGTTCGGAGAAATTGAAGGAGTTTGAATACCATATTCCCAGATCTCGGACGGTTGTGGGGGTGTCAATGTGACGACCATTTAGTGAGACAGACCCATTGGATATTTGACAGCCATAAGCGATAATGTTTGATTTGTTAGCTGAGAACGTCATGAGACATGTTTTGCACCACGACTCCAATGATGCTAGGTCCTGTGGTATATTTTGTAGGCAGAAGTCGAGGTTGACAGGCTGTCAAAAGGGGTATACGATTTTGACATCGTCGGCAAACACGGAAAGGGTTTTTTTCCATGTTTAATTAACATCGCATACATCATTTATATACGTGAGGAGGAAACGCGACGGTCCCGGAACACTCCCTTGATTCACCCCACTAGTTACTGGCTTTGGTGTGTTGAGCATTTGCTCTCTATTCTGGCAGTTTGGGTAGGCCTTCAATATATTGTGAAATCCAGCATGTGAAACAATGGTTCCACGGGGCTATCTAACCGGAATTACATTTGCACGGTGTATTCAGGGGAAGAGGCGAAGTTTTTCTGATATTCGTTCGAGATACAATATCCGCACAGTAGACTGGAAATTCTTTTTTTTTCTGTTCCCTACGGTTTCCTATTTAGTCAACATGCGCTCAATTGTGTTTTCGAAAGAAGCGTTCGAATATCAGTTGGTGGATTAGATTCGATAATATAAAAAACTTCTGTGTGTCTGAAGAGTTTCACTGTACAGTCTTATTGGTATCGTCAGCAGCTGCCTGATGACTGGTCGTTTCAAAAGCTGTTCCCTCCAAACGACGCATATTGAGCTCTAGGAGGATTTGGGCCATCGCACCATATGCACTATCAAAGAATCACAACGTATGTTTCGGTCGAACTTGAATGAGTCACGAGGTCTGTCTGCCTACACAGAGAGTTGCTGCGCTGAGGCTCTCACCATTTGCACCAATACGCATGCGTTATCATCATCATCACAGCAACACAACCGTGGTTCTCAATAGTGCTAACTACCGCATAACCATGTAGTAAAAAGCAGACTCTGTACAAGAAAGAGAGAGGAAATGAGAACAGGAAGGGATGGACTTAGCTGGTGAAACTAGTGTACCTGTATTCTACTTTTCAACGCTCAAGGTGTTCAAACATGCATGCAAACAACCGAGTTGTAAGAAAAGTAAGGCGTCATAAGCGGACAGCCACCTTACGTTTTCACTGCTCCGTGTCATTAAGTGCACTCATTTCACAAACAACGATAAGAGTCAAGAAATCTCACCTAACGTCTGTAGCCACGACTCTGTGAGTCGTGGTGACTAGATCGGAAGACGAACCCCACCCTACCAGTTGCCAAGCCATTGGTGTACGTTTTCATCTATCGTGCGCGGATCGTCATCTGCCCACCCCCACTTTACACTAGTCGGCCGCAGATTCGAGAAGGAGTGGTGGGGTGGCAGACGACTAGGTGACATTTTTATTGTAGCCTAACCATCCAAGTCTGTGCAACCGTAAGGACCCAACAAGAGAACTCGTTTGACAATCACTATCAGGTACGCTGCTTAACCTCTGTTGTCTTACTCGTTGCACCACCTGATGCGAACATCGAACGCAGACCGGTGGTCAAATACCTCAAGTCGTTCACGTCTTTTATGTTGAGCGTCCATATTCACAGCCGTAGAGTAATACAGCCCTCAAACTGTCTTTTGTAAATGGCATTTACGCATCAGAGAGAATGCCCTCTGCTGCCCAGAGGTTTACTAGATGAGCGAATACACCCAAACCTCAGAGGTATGCGATTTTCTTCATTTTCAAACCGCTGATGGAGCAACAACTTCCATACTTCTGCAAAGCGCATTCCGAAAGATTTAGCAGAATGTGAAATAGGGTCTAGCATTGTTTGCACTGCTTGAAAGTTGTCAAGTAGCATCACCTTGTTCGTCCACAATCAAGACCAGTCAGTCTTCTGCCAGGTAAGAGGTCCACGCCGACATCTGTGAGTGTCGCAGTCAGTCCTCCATTATTTCATCTATGACCTAATTAAACAAAAATGGTTAAATTGGACACCATTGACGCATGCCGTCCTGATGCTGAAACTGTTTAGACAGTTCACCGTATATTCGAACGTGAGCTGAAGTATGAGAATAAGGGCGCGACAGTATGTTCACATAGGTGGTCGGTACATTTATGCGTTTAAGTGACTGTGGAAGTGTAGATCGATCTATTTGAATCAAACGCACCCCTTGTAGCCGAGAAATTGACAATTTGGGTCGGCCGGTACACATATGAAGTTGATTCCAGATTTTGGGCGAGGAGTATTATATTTGGTCAGCGCATTTCCACCCAACACAAATTACACACCTCAATTTTTACTGGGTGGTGCTAAATCTACGACCAGGGTACCATATTACAAGCTTGTGGCGGTAACACAGTAGAAGGCCAGCCAAACTGAATCCTCAAAGTGTTCTGCCCACAGCTGCATACCCGCGGGATTATTATGGATGAGTGTATCTTGCCTCGCTGATAGCTTCAATAACAGCGGTCGTCTGAGACAGTAGCACGGATAAGTTTGAACACGTCTGCATGTTCCCGAAGCAAAAGCGTTTCCATTTCCTTTTAATCTTTACCGTTTGCCAAACTCACGATCAGCGTTTAAGCTACGTTTCAGCTTCCTGGCGGATATCTCTCCCAAACTTGTTATGTGAACCGCCAGAAGGAATTGTTTCATCTAGCTTCTAACAACTCCAGAGATTTCTCCGAGACACCCGCTTGTTCGGTCCACGAACCCCTGCGCCGCATGTCGAGTATCTGCTTCATGAATGATCTGTGAGACCTGAGTCCAGGCAACCATTAGGATCTTCGAACTGAGAACGGCTAAGCCGCTTCTAGGCTAGTGTTTGGAACCTATCTTTACTGACGGTATAGCCAGTTTCTCAGCAGCCAGCCGTTGTGGTCTGTGGGTTGTTGCGAGCGACAGTACCAACGCATGGATCCGAATTTAAGTATGTGCTCCAGTAAGAACGACGAATCGTGCGAGAATGAAGCCGCCGGCCACCTACAACTATCACCATATTGTGGCCTATCTGAGACCAGGCTTGAATCGAGAGAGCAGGCTTCAGTATAAGCAGTGATTACAATGTCCAAAATTAGTGCTGGCTAAAAATAGCTTACGCTCAGAGCACGGCTGTATAAGTCGCTCGCGATTATCCGGGCGATGTGATGTTATCCTTAAACCTGCCAATTAAACGAGACTCGGCCTTATCAGGGCTGCCGACCTGGGCGTTCATATCTTGCAACATTCATGGACACTATCATGGAGCTATATACAGACAGATGTCGACCGAAAGGAGAGCGGCTAGATTCCAAGTAAAGCATCATTGAAACCGACGTCACTAGTCAGCTGGAGTATAAGCAGACGGGCGCAATCTATTGTTAACAGGTAACCAATCTACCACTGCGGCCGTCGTGCTGGGGCATAGCTTACAGCTGACTGGTAGCGGCGGCCGTGGAGTCACTGAAGTGTGATATAACGGTAGCGGGGTAGACAGGTACTGTAGTTCATACGTTTATTACCGTTCTAATGGTTCTGGAGTCTCGGATTCAACGAGTCTAACGATTGGTGCGAGGCGGCCTGTTGATCTATCTGTTTAAGAGTGCGGAACACTGGAAGCACCTACATTAATTCGCATTCTAGGTGCTAAGCAGAAGCGGCGAGTGGGGCTGGTGGATGTATTGATAAAGAGATACGAAACTTACCCGGGACAGTATTACTGTGATTAGATATATCTGATTTGGGGCGTGTGGTGTATTTACTAGAAATGGGGGCCGGGAGGGGCCTAGGAGTTAAATGTCATAGGGTAGTGAAAGAGGAGTGTGCAGTAGCATGTTTTCGCTTATCTCCCTTGCTGTATGCAACAGACAGATTGACCCCGTCTATACTGCGAGACGACCGATGCAGTATGGAACTACTGGTGCTGTGAGTACTTATGGTTGTATGTGGGATTTTTCGTTATCCATAACGACAGCAAATCCGTTTGCAGTATGGCATAAATGGGTAAATAACACCAGACACATCTTATCTACGTCTGTCTGACCCACACTTAGTGGGCATAGGATTAGGCCAATCAGCTCAGATGCAGCGCAGATCGACCTAACCGAGACAAACTTCACGTGATCCCCATTCTTTCGCTAATGTGATTTTAATTACAACACTCTCGAGCAAGGTCACTCGAGGTAACTAGAACGTCGGATATTACAATTTGCTCGTAACGTTCTGTTTTTTTTAATCGATTGGAAATTAAGGTCTATTAGAACTAAGCTGATGACAGATCGGCCCACGAAATATCTGCAGAAAGAAGTCGGCACCAAAGAAGAAAATGCTCTGTAGTTAACTGAAATGCCCAATAAAATACAATCGTTTCCCGTGTGTTCGATTATAAAATAATGCCGCTGTAACAGGAAGCAGCACGTGTTTGCAGATGGATGGTGGAATAATGTAGCAGTACAATCGAAACCGAACTGTTAACAAAACTCCATGTCAACAAGTCAATTTTAAACGTCACATTGATTAAACTGCACGAATGAGTGAATGCACCCTCATTATACACAGTACAGAAAGCTGCGGAGTCAAACGATCAAAATGTACGAAAACAGTCATCTGACGTGAAGTAGGCGAAAAATTACCAGTGAGTTTAGAGAGACAGGGAATGCGAACAAGTTGCTGGGGAATTTCGTTCGGATTATCTCAACCGTTTTGACCGTCTCCTGTAGACAAAGGGGGAATGTGTCATTCAAACATGAAAACCAGGAAATAGAAACGCATGTGCTGTTGCAGAAACAATATTCATCATCAAAAGGATGGGAGTGTAACGCATTTGAAGGAGTAATAATTTAATATGGGTTTGAATTGATTGTTTCGTGTGTAAGAATTTCAATCCCCGTGGCATCTGCAACACCACTTATATGAGACAAGAATATCATGCTGACAAGAAAAAAGCAGTTTTGCATGAGTTGTTAGAAAACCACACCGTTTCTGATGCTGATCAATTGATGAGAGCAACAGGTAGGTTTGGAGGTGCTGAATAGATGAATATGAAGGAAAAGGCACGGTGTGAACTTGTATGATCAAATAAATGGTAACTCGGTTTGCTTCAGATTGAGACTCAAAGGATTGAAACATTATCGGGAGTTACAAATGACGGCTTCTGTCACAAGTTTAACCGTCGTAATTTAGTCATTCGGCGTAACCGGAAACATAACGTCTAATTTGCTCAAGTTCTAGTAAGCCGAAGCTAAAATATCCCAGTCTTCAAAAGCAATTTTGCCTGAAGCTGTGGCTAATTTGATAGCCTTCAATTCTGTTTTATTAATTTTGATGGTCTAGTACCCACATTTTTCTGTTCATTATCCATTAGTTCCGCTCTGCGAATTACAGTTGATGCTTAAAATTGGTCATATGCTTGTGTAATCAGATCACGGTCATGCGTGAACCTGGAATCACGGGATCGATCAATCATCTTCTCACTGACCTGTTAAGTTCATTAGAAAAAACGATTGTTTTACGTTTATACTTATTGCTCGCTTTTGGCATGTAACCAGCGTCTTCAGTCTGTGTAACCATTCGCGGTCGTCTGTATCACTCTTTAGCCAACACAGGCTATTCAGTAGGGTTCAGGGAACCAATATCCACGCGCACTGCGTTCGCTTCGCGTTGCATGCCGACTGACCACGGCACATACAGCGAGCACACCCCGTAGGCGTGGACACATGTGCCAAAGCGCCCACGTGCTCCACAAGCAGATCTGATCGTGTACAGCGATGATAACAGTTAGTTGGGCATTAGAACGGCCCAAAGAGGCAGATTGTGCGCGATGGAGTAGAAGCTAGGCTCAAGGTCGGTGGTGACATTTTCGCTTACAGGATAGGCACCGTATGGATGTTGGTGACCAATAAATTAGTCCGTGCACGCTTCAAAAGTCAAATTATCCAGGAGGTCAGACGACTTTCGTAACTGGTTTGGCTGAGCATCACCAAGACGACTCATTCATTATTCTTGGGTGGTTACATAATGCTCGCAGATCACTGATCGGTTTGTTCAGAATAAGTTTGCTACATTTGATACAAGCGAAAGTGCGTTCGCGAACAAGCTGGACAACTATACATGAGAATGTATCCAATGAGTTGATGAATTTAGGCGACAAAGTATGGTAACGAAAACCAATATGAATGAAGCACACTAGTTGAAAGCAAAGCTGTACCTACCAATATGAAGATGTTCGCCCAGTGATGTTAGCTGAATCAAAACCAACTGTCGCGCCTTCTTGATTGTCCTGCGCAAGGGATTTTGATTTGAATCCAGAACCTGTGACCTCAGTTATAAAAGGAAGATTTCGACTGAAATGAATCAACTCAGTCGGTGGACAGTTCAGTGACGACGGCGAATCACTGACCGAAGCATGTCTCGGTCTGGCAGATAAGCGGGAAATGATATGTGCCACAACAGACTCAGGGTCTGGTCGCCGAGTTTCACCAACCATGATGCATTGTCCGGTACTTAATAAAGCTTCGTGCCGCGACCAAAGTTGATAGGTTACGGCCGATAGGCATTTAGCACCGGATGGGAGATTTGCCTTAGCTACATCAGAAGGAGCAAGTAAATTGACGCGAATGGCAAACTCCGTGGAACGATTTTCCGCAGCGCGAATAAGGTCCTGGAATCACAAGACAAAAGCAACGTGACTAGAGGGAAAGCTAGCAATAAAACATTGCGTGAACATTAACTTGGTCTATTTTAGATCACGCATAATGCCAGACCGAACGAATGAGAGAAGAATTGCGAAAAGAACAGAGGGAATCGGTAAAGTGCTGATAAAAAGTTGGGTAACATCACCGTGAACGTGCAAACAAAACCACGCATAATAATGATGCCTCGTGCTTCGTCGCCAGGACATTGATTTTTAACACGCTGGTTACTCCAGCTTGAACTAATTTAGATGAGAGCAAGTCGAAAGATCTGCTTGAAGAGCATTTCGAAGATACATTCCGATAGATGAAATTATCCAGGACCAAGCAGAGTTAATCTGGCACTGTTACCAAACATTTGTAGCTGTACTAATATATTGTTCACGTGTTTTTTTTTCTCCAAAAATGCGCAAGCCCTTTGCCAAAAAGAAGGTGATCGAAGGTGATGGAAGATTAGTATTGCGTACATAAAAGTTCTTCCAGAAAGAGGTTTAAATTAGGTCGTCTTAAAACCCTGGCCGGGATGTTAAGATCCGCAACAGCACATTTGCTTCTACCTGCAAAACAAATAAAATAATTAACCACCGCAAGTGCCTTGTTTGCGACCGGGGAAGGCAAGCAAGATGGTATCGATCTCGAGTAAGTAACCAGTACAGTGACATTGCTGAAGAAAACGCCTGTATAAAGTAGTGGATTGCATTGCAATAGGCACCTCCTACGAAAAAACAACCATTCGAGAACTAAACAGGAACCGCACTTTGAGGGAATGAAATGGACCCAGTCCCTCCGGAGAAAGGCAACATGAGTGCTATCGAACTAAAAAATAGGAAAACAAAACGCCTATAGCAGCAACGAACACGAGTTTTAAAAAAAGTTATCTACCCGCAAATACAGTTCGTTTTAGATGGTCACTTTAGCACACTAAGTACAACCTCGGTGGGACCCAGTACTTGCCATAAGCGCAGCTACCTGACGGTTCTAATAAAGTAAAGTTGTTTAACTTAATGCGTCGTATTCACAATGAATGGATATCATTGGATTAAAATGCCCTCCCCAGCCAAGAAGAAATACCACAACCGAGGATGAACTGTACGGGGTGTTCCGTGCTGCAGATCACACTGTATCTTGAAGAAAAAGAGCAAATACCGCACTGACTTACTTCAGTTGTAAACTTAACAGGATGCGTTGCACTGTTTTTGAACCGAAGTTCAGAAAAGGAAAATCACTGGCACAAACCAGGTGACACCCAGGCAACGGTGAGAAATGCAATTAGACTAACATGAAAACTTGCATGAATGACAACACGTTCAATGCGCAAGCACTACAAGTATCTCTACGACACGCTGTACATGAATATAAACGACCAAAATAAGTGTTTAAGTTCACGGCTAATTACAACGACGTCTGTTTCCGGTGCGCTGGGTAAAGAAAATCCTGTGCTGAAAACACAAGTTAGTCTTGAGCGCATCAGAGATACAGCCGGCAGGCGCGTAAGGCGAGACAAAGGTAATTGCAGCTGGCAACGCAAGATGATTCTGTTATCGATCCCGTATGGTCTGACGTTAACAAGAGGCTAGCCTAACAGACGACGCTACTTGAACTTTAGAACAATCAGAATAGCAAACGAGCTCAGACTCAGCCGATGGGAATTTTAATTGACATGTAAAATAGGAGTTCTGCAAGCATATCATAGACAGTAGTATACGGCAATGTAGAAGAGTTACGAGAGGCAACTGCTTCCAATTTTAAAATCTGACCAAGCATGCAGGCGTTGAGTTGGAAGATCAATGAAAGAGAATGAAAACGCCAGGTTCCTTCGGCAACTCGGAATGTGCTACAGAGGCGAACGGCACAATACCTTTGAACAAAACATTTAGCAATTACAGTATAACTCATTGAAAACGGATGACTCGCAGCTTGAAAATGGAATGAGACCTCTAGAAAGAAGGTCGGAGGCGAAAAATAAAAGTGATTCAGGTGGATTGTTAACTACTCACGGCGTCTTCATAACCACCAGCAATAACGACTAATGTAGTGTGCACGCAGCCGGAATTTAAGCATGGAAGGTTAGAGCTATAGAGAATGGTGCAGTGGAATGATGAAACATTTCTTCACTCAGGTTAATTAACCCGAATCAGCAGGCTAGTGACGGAACCCATACAAAAGCTAGGAGAATGTTAGGTGATCCACATACCCCCCCCCCAAAAAAAACCGCCTGTTTTCTCGAGAAAACGATTTTGCCCAATTAGAATGAGCGGAAACGCCGTGAACAGCCGAGAGGCAACCTTCGCTATTATCTTCTACCTGTTCGGCCTTTATTCCGCGGTGCTCAATAGTGGATAAGTGACCCTAACTACTGTTTTTGGCAACTGACAACTCACTGAGTCCGCAGTAGTCATAACTTCGCATGGTAGCCCGGAGTTCCACAATTTTTTTGCTAGATTGTAGACCAATCGCAGACCATCATCGGTTGCAACATAAGATTCCAACGGATAGATGGATTGGTTGTTGCCTGAAGTGACGGATGGGGTATTTGATGCATGAGTTGATGATACGACACTTGCCACTGAGCTCGTAACGAAGTCGGGCATGGTGATAGGGTTCGAAGTTGTGAGCTGATGAGAGCTAGCGCACTCTACAACTGTGCGTTGACCGCTGCTGGCAATACGGCGGGGAGGCACTGGAGGCAAGTGTTTGAAAGGAGCGGTACAAAGCTCGTGCAAACTATCGGTTTGTCGACAACCCCAACTTAGAAGTATCTTACAAGGATACGGTTCCATGGGCGGATCCTGAAACAAAAGAAAAATAACAGGAAAGAAAATGTAACTGAGACAAGCAACTTTCAACGTTTATGTTGAAAATCGTAGATACCAATAAAGCAACAGTTTTACGAAGAACTGCCAGATAAAAGTGGTCAATATGTCAAACGGATTAGAAAAATGCACCCCCATCTCTCAATAACAAAAGACATGCTTCAAAGTTGAAGTTGACTTCAAATATTACACCCTAACAGCTGGTAGAAGACAATACCAGTACAAGTACACAATGTTCCTACACCAGACGTTGTCGTGTGCAAATCGTGCTGCAAACAGGATCAGCGGTAAGCAACAGTTACAGCCTAGTGAATAGTGATAAAAATATCGAATACAACATGAAAAGAGAGGATGAGAACTGCATGATACAAACGTAACTTCTTGGAAAAATCGCTTTTACTGACATGAACAATAGAAATGTAAGGCCGAACTGTTACCAAGAATCGAACCAGGGCGTAAAGAAACAAACCAATAATGAAAAACGGGGACGCTAATGTGACAAAATCAAGCATGTAGGGAGAATCACGGATGAATTGCAGTTCTCACTAACATATACACACGTATGCATTTATTACAGTTTACAATAATTGGCCTGAATAAGTAGATGGATTCGAGCGCAAGAAGGCGATAAGGAAACATGAAAAAGACTACGTTGAGGAAAGTTAATTAATTGATTCGTTTCCAATTCGGGGAAGCTGACGAAAACGGAAACTCGATCGGCAGTTCTAATAAACGACGACGCTAAACCAGGAACCTCCAATATGCCAACAATCAAACACAGTGAGTACAGTTTTGAGTGTTAGACGGAATGCATTGTTAATAACTGCACCAGTTAACGAATATCATAGGATTTTATAACATGGATTCCTCTTCACAAAAGTCAACAATGGAAAACGTATTATTGTAAAAAAAGACCTACCATTTGGAGAAGGGAGTTTTCTAAGGAGGATGAGAGGAGTAATTGCAATCGAACCCAACTGTCCGTGGTGAGAGTGAAGCCCACAACATGTGGACACTGGGACGTAGTCAGGCTGTGAATTGTCGGCCCGTTAACAGGCGCATTGGGAAAGGGATATCGAGTTGAGCGATGGAATAGTCTGGAAAAAGAAGTACCCAAATTAAAAGGCTGGGATTAAAAACGTGACATGCAAGCTATATTATTACAAACCGAAAGGCAGCGTGTGATGTCTACGCCGACGCTATCTGATTAGTAGTGCCTCACTAGTCGCTAACAGTTTCGGGGTGCGATTACGTGACAGTGTCGTGAAATTGATTACACTATTAGCGCGCAAAAGGTCGAAACTATGTCGGTGATTCGTTTAATTGCTGTTGCTTTGTGCAGTTTGTATAAAACTGGCTGATTTTACGTTGGTAACTGATGAGAGTAAATCGAAGTGTTAACATTTCGCGATATGTTCTCTCTGTTCTGACTGCAGTTAACAGGACAATTACGACATCGCCACTCGATACGTCCCGGCAACCTGACCACCACTCACAAACGAATGACGAGCTGGTCACGTGCAATGTGCAGTCAATTGCGCAATGGTCAACATGGCTGCCTCATGAGAACCTGCATCGTAGCTCAACCCCCAGTAGAGACGGGTATGCATCATCGATGAGTTCCAAAAAGAGCTCAGCTTGAGTCTAATTCGATTTCGCGAAGAAACGTTTATTGAAAGTTTTATCTGATTTCGAAGGCTGCAATCAAATGTGGACACTGTCCAACTTATAACAAGGAAATAATTGATAGTCCGTCTCTTTTTTGACATTTATACAAGTGAATCGAAAACGCACCTCAGGTTAACATATTCCTGAGGCAAACAGTACTTGCGAATCAGAAAAGTATATTCACCGCCTTGTGCCAATACGAGTATCGTCCGATGGTCTGGATCTGGAGTATCCAATGGAATGCTGGACTTCGGTGCAACGGGTTTGACGCAGTGCCCTCGAAGGTCATCACTGTGTGGACGCGCTGTTTGTGGCAGATTGGAACATCTGGTAAGAAATGGACTGTCAGTATGGGGCCGAAAAGATGCCACCAGTTGAAACACAAAACCTTGATAGTGATGGCATGGAAGAACTAGACCGAGAGCACAGCGTAACTAGAAGTGAGAAAATAAGTCGGCACGACAAGATGTTTAACGATGTATGATAGAGACATAAGACAGTACGAAAGCGATGGCTTCAACATTACAAGCCAGTTGTTTTATTATGAAGAGTTCATTTTAAGTATTGAACACAATAAGTAAAATGAATCAGAATAGAAGACAAAATTGGAATAATGCACTATGGAACGATAACTACCAACATCTGTTGGTACGCTGTTCATTAAGCCATGGTTATTTGTAAACACAGACTACATCACCATATACTTCTCTTACATGGCTAGAATCAATTCGTAGATTTTCATGTCACAAGTTTGTTACCATGTGGCGTACTAGTCAAATCTAAACAGGAGCTGTCGGATCAGAATTGGTAGCCAAGTGACTGACATTCGGTACTGCGATCTTCGAGTTCAGAATGGTAACAAAATTAGCAAAAACTACCTCAACCAAACAAGACACAGTTCCACAGTGTGGCTCGTCACAGTTTACGGTGAACTTATTGATTTCAGCGGCAATACAACTTTTGAGTACACATTGGAGATGAAGATTATTGTAACAGAACTAATAACAGCATAGTGTATTTGGTTAATGTTTATGTTGCCAAACATGTAATGTTTTCATATAACGTAGGTTAGCACAAGAACCGGCCGATAGATCGTTGGCATACAAGAACGTTTTTAATTAACACTTCAACTCAAGGGGAACATCGGGACAGACGTAGTATTGTGAGGAGGTAGCGAAAAAAAATCCTATCGTCCCCCCTATTAAAATCTAACGTCCGAAGTGAGTGGATTACAATACGCCTGAAGTTTGACACAGTCATCGGAGAAACAAATTCCACTGTAAGAAAAAATATCGCACAACAGAATTTAGTGTGAAAAACCTTTTGGTGGGTAGTTATCTATAATGCATTCTGGTGAATCTTAGTCAATCTTCCAACGTGGTCACCGATTAGTCGTTGCATTCGAACGACCTCAATGAACGTTTCGTTTTTTTTCCACCCGAAACCTTAAACGATGCGAGGTGTCAGACCAAAGCAATCAGGTCCGCACATAACTCTGGTCACAGTTAGTGGTGAAGTGGATCGCGCGAAATGAGCAGGAGTCACACACCCAGTCAATCACCTCCAACAAGCCACACTCGTCATTATCGTGAAGGAGTCCAACAAAACAGAACCCAGACGGGGGCACGAGTACCACCTTTAGTTGCTTGATGAACTGTTCACCAAAAGGAACGGCGTACATAGCTTTTCAAGTCAGACCTCACAGATTGAGGTGCTAGGAGAGAATTCCTGACAGGGGAAACCCACCGTTGATTCTGGTCAGAATCAATGAAAATTACGTTCGGATAACTACAAGTGAATAGAGAATGCGATGGCGAAACGTCCACCGGAAGGCTCGAACAAATTAACCATCATGATAATACGAACTCTCACTCAAACTCTGTTTATTTTCTACTGCCTGCTGCCCTCCATTAGATTTTAAGCTATTATATTAACGACTGATAGTTGCTGACGGTTAAATTCCGTGCTCGTGGTTCACTTGGTTGTTTGAATAATTTGTCAACAATCACTTATTTATGCACAGAACTAGTTTTACCCCAGTAAACTTTCAATATTCTGTCTTGTTTTGTTCCGAATCAAAAGTCTACAGCTGCTCCGATAGACTGCATCTAGCCATGAATCCTGACTGATTCTACACCCACTGTGGGTTTTTTCAGTACCGTCTACTAAAATTCAGACCAGACTGCATCCATATCTTTCCAGCAGATTATGGAAATTACGTCCAAGGATCGCCCAGGTGCCGCAACTAACTTGGAGGAGATCGTAGTGGTGGATGCCAATGGGGAGGATTCATAAACTGTCTGGAACAAATCCTTTAAATCATTGACTGCGGATTCCACGAAAAGGACACCTTCTTCAAGGAGTCACTCGTATACCGTGGTTTTACTATCTACAGTAACGGTTGGCGATCTGATCCGGAGAACGTGAAAGGCATCACAAACATATCGACTTGTTAGATGTCTATCATCGTCCGTTCCTTATTGTGGTTCTGTAGTTCAAGAACATTCCCTCTAGAACGCGGCACACTCGACGATCCATGAACAACTAACTTTCTAAAGATCAGTTCTGAAAGTGAACGGTCAAGTAAACAACAGATTATGACAAGGTTATGGGAACACTGTTCTCCAACAAAGTGTACACACGCTATGATTTGAACATGGAGATATTGGTCGCATTGGACGCAACCGAGCAGAAGGTTGGTATCGTAGGACCACACGTGTTTACAGACAGTTAACGCGCATGTAGAATGTACCTTGATATTGTCAGAGCGGATCTGTAGTCAGATTGAGGGAGAAGATCAAGTCATTAGCCTTGTCATTAAGACAGTTTACAAGATGCAGAGTGGACATCAAATCACACTACAATGGAACACAAAGTCATCCATCGTTATCTTCGGAGCAAGGTGTACATAACGAAATGACTATATGAGTTGAGTATCATGAACTTCAACTATTCGTTCGACATCCACTGCACTGCCACTACAATCACTGGTCGGTTAAATTCGCAATCACAAGGACCGGTAGGCACCATTCTTGCCGCAGCATCTGTCGAAGAGTAATTACACCAACCATTTTCGAAAGTAGTCCGAGTTCTTCTTGATATGAACAGGGAAATCACCACAAACGATCAAGTACAGCAACATGAGACTCAATTCCACCTCAAACAGGGGCTTCCAACAACTCCAACTGTTCTATCAACGTCACGATTTGTTATCAATCATGAACAGTGATCTAGTGTTTCAAGAACCGGCAGTGATACCAAGTGAACGACACATCTAAGAGTATCCCAGGAGCAATCAGATAAAGACGACCAGAAATCACGTGTACGGAAACAATATGGAGAATGAGTGGGAGTTTCTCATGCAATCTCATCTGAACTGTGCAGTGAATCGATCAACAAAACCTTGTTGCATACTTGGCCGATACCCATCTTCACCCTAGTCTAGAACTCAGCTCGACTTTCCTCGGCCAATCAAGTGACGGACTCTCTTGAATGTCATCGATGGCCACTCGTAACATCCGAATGTGCTGACGATACATCAAATGATGTCGAACTCTGGCGTCCGTTAACTACGTCAACCTTCCGGTCAATGAGGTTATCTGAAGACGATGACCACCCACAACGGGACCAAGTTCGTTAAAACCGTCGGTGGTGAAATCTGAGATCAACTATGTCAACCATATCCGGTATTCTCGATATCGTCTACAACACAAGGAAAGTGAAGCGCTCCATCAATCATTTCAAACATGTTGCTTTGAAATCAGCGTAGAAGGAACAACCACAGAGGTTTTGAAGGGCATACTGGTGTACTGCAGGAGCACCCTGAACTCCTAGGCTATAGACGGCGTCTAACCCGCAAAACCTATATTCTAGAGGAGTATACGGACACGGATGGATTCTCTGCCGCATGAAACAACCTACAACGCGATATGAAATAAAGCTACGGAAACACAATCAACCATTGGCATGAAGCAGAATTACACCTATGTAATTTAAACCAGAACCTACTGACAAGCGTCTACCGTGACAGAGGTGAAGAAAAGATGTTGGGTCGTATCATATGCTAACATGGAGTCCTCGTGCATGAAGTTGATGCATAGGGGGACGCATGAGTTTATTGCGCTAACTAACTACGTTTCATGTTCATCTCAGACAGAGCGCCTGCACATCGCACCATGTCAGTAGAGCCTCTTTTGAATATCGTCAGCCTTCCACATCACACGACGAAACTAACAGAGCAAGCAGCAAACAGTTGACCACCAGATGATGAACAACAACACGCCCGATACACGCCAAACCCGGGACTTACATCCAGGAATTCCAGGCGGAGGTGGTGGGTTAGAGAAAACATAGCCTGAATAGTCCAACTATTCGAAGACAACTTTATGATCTACGAGCGAAAGTGGTTGAGCGCTCACATATGATAATTCGGTCGTGCCTAATGCGAGGTCAATGGCGCAGTGGTAAACACGGTTGCCTCATGAAAAGAATGACCGGAGTTCTAGTCCCGGCAGTGGCAAGGATATGTACTACCCACGAGCTCCAATGAGAGCGAAACTCGGGTCTAGTGCTTCTTTTCGAAACGGGCCGACTGGATAGTCTATGGGAATGCGACAGCTGCGATCAATTTTGGGTGATGTTCAACTTGAAATTAACCAAATCCCCTACTACTCATCAGTTCAAATACTGTTTAGCGCCCTCATCATTTCCCTCTCCTATAACAGTAGATGGCTGCCAACCAAACACACGCATTGTTCGTCGACCGCTCTGTCCGATCTGATCTCCAATTACCATCGTGTGCTTAGAAGTTCGTTCAGTTAATAGCGCTGGGCTAAATGTGTGGGTCACAACAGCTTCCAGAACGTCGATTAATTCTGCTAATCAATGCCTATTTGTCTATTGTCCAGAAAACAGAATAGGGTAACTCAAGATGGTCGTTTGAGACAGGAAACAACATAGTTGCTACCAATCCAACTCCAACAGCTATACTTTTAAAAGAACTGACTGTCGATTACCCTTAGCAATTTTTATTATATCGTTTGAACTAGACATACATAGAAAACAAACAATAACTGCTGATTCCTATTGTTGAACAGATTGATATTATTGGCCAAATAACGTTTGATCCTCGAATCGCCAGTCCGAGTTGTTACTAATAAATAAATTTTCGTTAGAATCGTCGTTTATCCGTTTACCCGGGAGACGGGTCACATGAACCATCAAACAATGGACAGGACTGGCTGAAACTCGAGACCGTGGACGAAATGTCTAAATTTCACAATTGAGCTCCATTGCTTTCTAAACCGAAGCACTTGCGTGGTCAGACAATAAAAGACCACAAATCATTAATTATAAGGACCCGAAACAGATGTTAAAGCAAGATGAAGGCATTTAGAAAGGAATTAGTAAAAACTCAACAACCTGTTATTGGCTGATATACATGCATAAGCTGTTTTCAATGGTTCACTACCAACAAGCCAGCTCACTTCAATAATATCTGCAGCACCCAGTTTCTGATATACATTGATGATGTCATCCAATTGCTTCACACCTTCATCAACACGTCGCCGAAGAGATGGACGAGGTTGTGGTGTACACTGCAACAAGGCCTCGCGCATGTCGCTTGGATATGTGGATTCGAAATGTAATAGGCGAAAAAACTGGCGCTGTGAATGAAGACGAGTCGAACTGATAGGAATAAACGTGGGCAACGACAGAAGTCGACTAACAGGGTGACTGGAGGCAGTCTGATGGGTGCTGTTGGAAGGGAACTTTGGACGAGAATTGGCAACCGCTAGATGATGCCATAAGGTCGGTCCTGAATCAGGTGGAATGTCGAGTTGAGAAAAGAGCGCCTCGATGAAATTGGTGTGATTGATATACAAAATGAATCGGGCGTTCTGTGAAAGAATAACATTGCGAGACTTTAGATTAACAGAAGCACACTCAGTACTTTAAAAAATTTTAGACAGGATAAAGCCCAAAAAATTTCAGTTGGTTTTTTAAGCAAACATGGCTGAGCCGTTTTCACATTCAGCGTCACCAAGTGTGCCAACAGAGATAACCCTGAAGTCTGAAGAACATTATGCATGACATGAAAGAAAAGTAGAAGGAATCAGATTCAGAAATTACGACATCGTTTCCAAAATAGATATCTGTGCGATCTCACTTAACTTGCAGTGTATGAACGGATGACTGTTGACGAAGAGATAGTATCATAAGTTTCTGTATGTTGGGGGGTGGGTATAAACAAGCTGACAATCTAGTTACATTTGTGAAGTCAAATTTACCAGCCAAAGAGTGAAGACGTTTAAAACAAGCGTCTCGTGGCACATTACAAACTGGTTACAAAACAACAAAAACAGTGCTGCTTAATCCACTATAGGATATCTGAAAGAAGCGAAGTATATTATCCAAGAACAGTAGTACCATCCAAACAACGATTATTCTTTGCAGTCTGTTGATGTAGTCACGATTCATCACCCTAAAACCACTCATTGTGTGCGAAAGCAAATAGTGGATAAAAGGACTATCACGTGTAGGGAGTTAGTAGTCAGGGATGTTATTTTCCAACGGTAATCTTCTCAGTCATGTGGTTCATACAGATTTCCCCCATTCCAATTCCATTTTGATTGTGTACGTTGTCAGGTGACCACATACCACAGTGTTGACAGATCGATATTTTCTACACTGGTAGCATCTCATTCAACCAGATTACAAATTAATGTGGACATCAACGACCTAACCGAACGTCGCCTGCCTTACCATGCTCCTAGCCGCCACACACTTTTCCATTTGTATACACCTACACAAAACAATCGTAATCCACGAATGAGGTCGAGATGTTTCTGTCGAAAATAACTTCAACAACTTTATACGTTTTCCAAAAACAAAACGCTTAAAAATTGACTCCTTCTGAACCGAATTAGCAAAATCTACATTATTAAGCTTGTTCTGAAACGTTATTAAGAAGGCAAACTGAAGAATATCCTCTGCGCTTGTTGCCGGAAGTGTGTTTGATATATTTATGACTGCACCACCGAAAAGATGAACTACAGAAAGCGCATGTTCGTCTGTCATTAATTTTAAGTATACTCTTAGTTTCAGATAATTGAAAATCCCCGTAGCATTCATGGAAAACACAGTCTCAGCGAACAGACTGTTTTCGACCAATTCTCCTCTTTGACTGGTACAATTATATAAATTAAGTGGCGTGTTAGAATGTTATTGATCAAGGATAAGTGAAGGGACAATGTAATCGGATAAAAGATTAACACTACTTCGTAGGGTTAGGAACACAAACGAAGGTGATCCTAGTTAGTCAGTGTTAATCAGGCTCGGACAGTGGGACGGGGACAAATTGTTTCACAGGTTGGCCGGCCGTGTTCGGCCAAGGAGGCCTCAGAGTTTGAACGGATTGTTTATGCACACACAGATCCGGGTGACGTAATCAGATTGCGACCGCCTCGGCTATCGACGCCTGTGGTTCAGCATACATAGGTCGCACTACTAGGCGTTTATCCGAAAGAATCCGTGAACACTGCCCCGCCTGGCTTCACTCTGGGACAACAAAACGCATTAGTTCATCCATTCTGGCCCATTTGATCGACTGCAATCAGCACACAGACACGAAGGCAGCATTCCGTACTGTCTATCGCGTTCCGGCCACCTTGTCGCGAAAGGTCAAATGCCACATCCTGTCAATAGCCGAGGCGGTCGCAATCCGACTACGTCACCCGGATCTGTGTGTGCATAAACAATCCGTTCAAACTCTGAGGCTTCCTTGGCCGAACACGGCCGGCCAACCTGTGAAACAACTTGTCCCCGTCCCACTGTCCCAGCCTGATTAACACTGACTAACTAGGATCAACTTCGTTTGTGTTCCTAACCCTACGAAGTAGTGTTAATCTTTTATCCAATTACATTCTCCCTTCACTTATCTTTGATCAATAACATTCTAACACGCCACTTAATTTATATAATTGTACCAGTCAAAGAGGAGAATTTATCGAAAACAGACTGTCCGTTGAAACTGTGTTTTTCATGAATACTCTTAATTACTGGTTAATAGCGCAGGTTAATGTGGACACTCCAAGAAAAAAAAATCTAGATGAGATCCACTACGGTACGTAAGTTAATCTTGACAGAGTCAACTCAACGAACCACAACCAGCTCAAATGAGCGGGTTTGAGTACAGCTGAAACGTATGGAATGAAAACATGCAAAATTCATCTTGGAAAAACCGATAATGACTAAGAACAAAATCTAAAAGTACAAGTGGAGGTGATCCGACGAAATAGAAAGAAATTCATGAAAAGTAAAAATAAATGTTCTGAAGCCCTTTATTTACCTGACATTTAAAGCGGCTTGATATAATTTCCCTTAATATGGCGATCAACTCAATAACGGAATGCGAGCTGAAAAGATAGTAAAAATTCAGAGCATCGATCAGATGATAGGCATGAATCCGTTATGCTACTGACGAAAGCGGATGCTAGTAAGAGTGGAAGCAAACAAACGGAGTTTTTGGGTGGGTAATATGAACGAACGGGTATAAAACTAAACGGCGTCAACCGTTTACAGTAACCGGCGGAACATTTGATACAGTTGGAATGTAAGCGTAAACGTAACTCGATGACTAGAAAAATACACAAACAAAATAGACAAACATGGTTTAGATGTAACTGTATCGACTTTCGAAGTTCAGTCATGTGAAAATCCGACCCAACCCTATCTCTCCATCAAATATTTACCTCCTGTTTCTTGCCATTAACTGGACCTTGACCTAGATGTTTTTGTTTTGTCGCGTCAATTTTGATAGTTGTGCGGATAGCCAATTGCTGGCAATTGTAGTTTGCTTGAGTGGTGCGTGCATCACCCCTTTTTGCAGCTCAGCTCGTGCCCATTGCTTTGAACTTGTTGACTGCTCAGGAGAACTCTGTTGGGTATGAATGACATTATGTAATTATAGTTAATTTTTAGCCTGTTTGGCAGCAAACTGTAATTCTTTTACCGAAAGCGATCCGTCGATCGAAACTGTTGAGGTTGTCTAACTATTAATTTTGGTAATTTGTTCAATAGTACCGTAGCATTGTGATCCAATCTTGTTTTGACTATTTGGGATCGTTGGCTAATTGCTACGCGTTGCTCAACGTCTTCGTGGAAGATCGTACAGTAACCACGAACAATGAACGGCCAAATCCAACTATCAGGCTGTCTGACTTTGCTTAGTTCGACCAAGTACCATAATGCCAACAGAAATTATTTACATGGGTGGATGTATCTGATTAATAGCGTCTCGACAAACAACAAAATATGACTCCCTGCGTTTTCGGATAGTATTGGAGGCATCATGGGCGGCCGTTTTGTGAAATGTTTCAAGTATTAGGCTGTAAAAGAGACTTAGCCTCGCTCTTGGGTTGTTAGCTCTGCGCTGGCACAGGAAAGGCGGTGACTTACATTTGCGAGTAATCAACAGAAAACTAACTTAAGCTGATCAACACGTTCAGTTCAAAACTCTGCAATATATAAACCAAGCAGTGCTGTACACACTCACCTCAAGAGTCCGCCGTGAGTACACAGAAGACACTGCCACAAGAAGCTGCAATACTCTTCATCTTGTAGATAGAAAATGGCTACCTTGCACATCTTAGTAAATACAACCAACTGCCGAAGAATGGGGCGTTACTCGAAACCACTTCAGGCGAATGAAACAAAGTCTAAACTTCACTACTTTCGGAACATATTGCGCCCCATAAACACGTGCGTTACTGCCTGCTGTGTTACTCCCTGATCGTTAGCAAGCATAACCTGAGTGACTTTTTCATATTCAATGTGACCTACAAATTAGCATGTAGCCGCGGTGCGCTATACAACGAGACGATTCGGCCAAGCGGAATCCGGATCGACGAGTAAATTCTGAAGTGGTTTATACACAGTGGTACAAAAAAGAAACCAGACTTCCTATATCGTCTAACACCTACGTGAAACCGTATACAAGGTATGCCATTCAAGAACACAAAAAGGACAATATCTTCAAGTTGCCGAAGTACTTTCAATTAGGGACATTTGCTCGTCCCTCTGTGCTGACTGTGATTGTCTTGGTAAACAGGCGATTAAATGGATAACATCATACGAGTTGCGACCTTCGATTTTACTGCCTGAATAAAAGTCCAGTAAATAATTTACATTTTTTTCGGTGAAGCAGATGACTATCGTGAACTGACCTGAATGACGGAGTGACAATGTCAAATACAGCTTGCTCATTTTCTAAAGGATGATCAGCAAGCCGTAATGACCGATCATGAGCGAACGTACGGTTGTTCGCAATATAGCTTTTACCGAATTGATAGCGCTTCAAACAAAAACCTTCCTCTCCGCAAACCAGAACAGAGCCTGAACGAGCCAGATATCGCGCAAATGATAAATGAAGTGATTCTGGAAGGCATACTGGTGAGCCATGAACGTCTAAAAACACAGGACTATCTGTAGCGACCACGCTTCTTGCTTTACGGATTGACTGGTCAATTGACTGGGATCGATCCATATTGTGTTTGGACTTTGATGTCAAATCCATCGAATCAGATACAGTTGGTGGACTGATTGGCATAAGCGACGGTGACTGTAGAAAAACGCCATTGTGGACCAAAAAAATGGACTCCAAATTTCTGATCAATAGCCTGAGTTAAAAAAGAAAAAGTAAAAAAATAAGACAATTCATCTGGAACACAACTAGTGTTGAAAGTTACCAACCCTAGTGATTTAGTGGCATAATGGTACGACTCTGAATGTAGACTCAGACTAGTCGTCGTGACGACAGTGAAAAAACGTTGAAGAATGGAAAAAATAAGATCTGTGCAAAAAGAGGCAACCAACATTTGAATGCAGGGATGCCATTAACAGCGACGCAACGCCAGTTTCAACAATGTCTCGAAACTACACAGTGGATGGCCACAAACCCGGGAACTTAGCAGGAAACGTACCAAAGTTATAAAGTGGGACAATCAAGACCACCAGCATCTGTGGCCACACTGCAATCTAAATTAATCCACGGTAGTTTCGTCAAAAGCTAAGATAAATGTGACTAGCCTTCTATACGACTCAGCCATAGCAGATTATGTTTTAAACAACCGAGTGATCGAGTGTGTCCGAATATTTCCAGAAATGTACTGTCGAACTCCCATTTTGCTTGTTAGAGATTAACCAGCAGAGATGACACTGATCGCACGCGGTAGGTGTACGCACGGATGCGGACGGACTTGTTACTTATCATTTTAGAAACATAGATACTTAAAAGTTAGCAAGGAGGTATGCCACCAAAATTGCCACAAGAATAATCGAACATGAATCAGGAACCAAAATTGACCTGTGGACACGCTGATAAACATAAAAATCCTGCACATTTATCACTTTGTCCCCAAAAACCACTGAGGCAGGACGAATGGATCCCAGGTCCGCTTCATCAACAGCCGTGTCGAATAACGAAATTTCCGGACCAATTTTCTGATCGTATAGGACGTCCTTGACAAAAAAAAAACGTGGAAAAGATTAGATGAGCAACTTTAGAAAAGCTCGTCAGTTCAAAATATAAAAAGAGACTCACCGTAGCACGTGAACAGGATTGTGCAAACAGCGTATGGGTGACTAAACGATACATCTTACTGTCCGGTTCCTTGCAAATTTCAACGAGCTGTTTTCTAAAAGCGGCTTCTGTCGACTTGAGCGGGGGTACGAAAGGCGAAACCAGTAAATCCTGGAAGCAAAAGATTTTGCGTTTTGACGTTGATTAGAACAACTCACTACAAAATTCCAATGGCACAGTGCAATAAGTGATTACATGGATATCAGCAAATCACGAGAGAAACCGAATGAAGACAGACAAGGATAACTTAACGAACTCAACTGCAAACGTTGGAATAAACCTGATCGGAAGAACACAAAGATGAGTTCTTATTTATAATAACCGAGGTCATCACTGAGATATAGACCAGTGTGAGATTCAAAAGAATTTTCGCACACACGACATCAGGGCAATTTACAATCAACATATACAGGTGTGCTTCTCATGATAACTTGCAAAGCGGACATATGCATTGGCTGTCCGAATTCTGTTTTATCAACGTTTCCATTAGCCCCACTTATTCAGAGTAGGAAGCAACGTGGAACGGGCTTCAATTCGCGTTATTCGTTCGAGTCCATTTGTCATTTTTTCACACTTCAGTTTGTTTTATGATCGGCCATATCATATGACATGGCAACCAGATGATACAGCAACAACACCAAGACTTATACAAATCTTTAGTGTGATACCAAGGTTAAAGCCAGATAGGCGAAAGTTTGCACACCACGTGGCGAGCATATGTAACGAGATATGCAGCGACTGTGAAGTTGTTGTTCGAAAAACACAGGCTGCGTGTTTACAGATCAAACCTGTGTAAGGTTAAGAGTATTTGTAATTCGGGATGTGGACGTTGGTGTCAGGGTGGTTTTCGAGCTGTCTGAATCAGAGCAGAGAGTGATCCAACACAAATAACGAGGTTCTATCGAACACACATGGTACAAAGTACATAAGGTATGATGATATCACAATAATTTGAAAGAGAAATTACGGATACCCATAAGGCAACAGAAGGAACAACTCAAAAATGCCTACGTACAGATGCGCTGATGCGGCGATCAGGATCATGCTGAAGCATGGACCGGATTAACCTTGTTTGATTCGATAACTTCTTTGTATCCCAATCTATCGGGAATATTATTTGTTCTTTCCGGAGCTCCGTCAGTATGGCAACTCGTTCCATAACGATTGGCATTGCACGATAGAACATTTCGAAGAGAATCACACCGAGACTATAAATATCGACACGCTGGAAGACGAATAGGAGATAAAAAGAAACCGTGAAGACGTTCTCCACAGAAGCGAACGGTAGGAATTTTGAATAGTGTCTATTCAGTCTTCACATTGCGGTGAACAGTATTGTTTGAAAAAACCAACAGAGAAAATGACGGGGAGACAACGTTTTTATAAAGTGTATGGTGTGAATCGAATAGAACGGATAAAAAGCCAATATTTTAAATAGACCATACGTCACTGAATTAAAAACAGTCCAACGGGGGACGTAGAATCACTTTTATCTACCTCAATGGAAGTTGATACGTTTTCAAAGTAGATCGGATGCTATCTCAACATTTTAGATCCGAAATTATTTGCAAGGAAAAAAAGTATTAAAATTTCTCATCATCCGGAAATTCGTAAAAACGATCATGGAATAAGCTCAAAAAGGAATTTGAAACTTGTTAAACATCAATCCGCCAAGTACATTAATGCTCCCGGGACAAGGGATTATGCAGGCAAAAGTGAATACACTATTAAGTGGAAGTGACCCTTTTGTCGTATGACACCTGCAAGAATGGAAACAAACACCAATCTACAAGGTAAAACATAATTGAGTGTCCCAAGCAGACTTGACTGATGCACATAACGAGTAAACAACATACACCTAAACCGATTTGACGAAAACCGATGACGGAAACCCACTTCGTCATAGAATAGATGCTTTCGACGATTTGTTAAAATTTCGGGGCTCATATACAGAAATGTTCCCACATCTCGAGTCATCGAACGGCCGAGTTGCGTTGAGCTCAGCTCATGACCATCGGTATATACATCACTCAGATGAATTGATCCACTGGAATCTGGTGTTGACTCGTAAAGAAGTTTAGAGCAACCGGCGCGCCTCTGAAGAATAAAATTTCGTAAGTGACATTATCATGATACGCGCAATTGACCCCACAAAAGTAAAGATTAAGCAGAGGCAACGATATGTTCAAGTTTCTGCAACGGTATGTGTTGGTGAAACGTTTAAAACAGAATAGACGTGTCTTGATACGACCAACGTATCAAAGTCTGCTTCGACAAACGCTTGTGCTTGTCGTACAGGCAAAATGGGAGAAAGCAGAAACACCTTTAACAGACCACGTCAATCAGCACACAACAGTCAACACTTAGTTCTTAGATTACTAGGACATCCAGTTCAGTACCATCAACAAGTTTCCAAATCGCAGATGATAGAATAATTATGGAGTGTAGGTCGATTGCGAAAAGACAAACGTGGGGAGGACGTACTGGAAAAACCACAACAGAGTGAAATCAAAGGAAGAAACTGGGTTAGTCAAAAACGACACAAGCTGTCTGACACGTTGCACACCCCGAAGCAGAAACTAGTCATACATCAATTAATGTGAGCGAGCGTACAGTACTCTAGATAGCTTGTCGTCCGAACGGTAAACGGACCGTTATAAAGAATTCACAACCGACGAAAACTCAGCTTACTTTTGGATCAGACGTGGGAGTCACACTACACTAGCCAGGCCTCAGTGGCAACGATTGACCTATTGCTGTCTACGCCGTACATAAACAATAAGGGAATAAAGCCCAGAGTCCTCGGAAAACGACTCATCTAAAGCAGTAGCAAATGAGAAAAAGTAACAAACAAGAAGGCCGAAAAACTTCGAGCTTCACTGATAACCCAGGATTTTAAAAGGAATCGGTCTCATTTGGGCTTACGAGATGGAAATGACGGTTAGAATTTGAAAGCGCAAATTTCGTACAACATATAATAGGTCTTTGTGGACCAGGTTCCGGTACTATGCACACCATTTGTGATGAGGGCTGGCGGCTTTGGGACGTAGGTTAGGAACGTCATTTTTAAGTTCAGGGGGAGTTTTTAGTTTGAAGCAGGACATCAACTTTTTGTTGATAGCTGATTTTGTGGTTTGAATTTATACCAATCTGATTATGTATAACCAGCACAACAGATACTTCCGAAGAAGTTTTCTTCACCTGAATGGCTGCTGCCTGACGACGTGCGCTGACTACTTGGTCTTCAACTGTACGTGTGGCCAATCCAAAATCTACGATTTTGACGTGATCGTTGGCATCGAGCATGATGTTTGCAGGTTTCAAATCCCGGTGAATTACATTTTTGGAGTGAATGTAGGCCAAACCGTCTGTTACTTCTCGGAACAGGCACCATGCCCGATCAGGATTTGTCGACAAATTTTCATTATCGATGACGTGTCGTAACGTTTTGGTGGCACACAGCTCCATTTGTATAATAATATACTGTCGGAAAAAAGATAGTACACATAACTTCAAACTAATCTAAAGACTGGACGGTTAGTTAAGATAGTGTAATAATTAATAATTGAACAGTACTTGTTCAAGATGCGGAAAATTTGAGGTAACAAAGACATCGATGAGCAGCCTATTTCTGCGAGAAGCATGCAAACGTTCTGATTACCAGAGAGCAAAATAATCAAAACAAGCAAGTTTTCGTCAGCAATACAAGCACAAAACCATTTATAAACAAAGTACACTTTACATTAAAGCAATACATAACTGTTGATATACAAAGTTTTGTTAAGTTCTAATCCCCTTGAGGATCAAGGGAGAATAGTGGAACAATTGGGTAATTGATACAGCACAAAAACAACAGTACCTTCTGGTCAGGCTCATGGTTGTTATTATGATAGCGATGATGAAATATAACAGTGTAGTGTTGCATAACGATCTTGTAAAGAATGATAAATACTCCATGAGAACCACTAACAGTGTAAATATCACGTGATTTATAATTAGGTGAAATGCGCGCTCTTGTGTAGTGGTTGCGTTAACACAAGTATCAGGATGTTTTAGTGATTGAGGTAGTTTCGGATGCCGAGGTAATATATATATATATATATAATATATATATAATATATATATATATATATATATATAAGACTGAAGGAGGAACGATCAGATTGTCATCCTACTCACAGACAAAGGGTATGCCATAGCCATATTGAATAGACAAGACTACAAAGACAAAGTGAACGACCTTCTAAAAGACTCTGCAACGTACGAACATGTCGTAGGAGAACCTACGAAAGGTCTGAGGGCTCGAATCACCAAAATTGTGACAGGTCTCAAGAAAAATAGCTTACAGAAGAACAAGCCAGGTATCTTAGACCTGTTGAGGAGCAGTGCCACGACTATACGGGCTACAAAAGTCGACAAGGATCAGGTGCCATTAAGGCCAATCGGTTGCATCCAGAACGGCCCCGAACTACCAATTGGCGAAGTTCCTTTTTCGTATTCTCCGGCCATGTTTACCTCACGATAATCATGACGCGAACAGCTCTACCGATTTCTTGGGACAGATTAAGGGTCCGGAGTTGGAAGAAGACGATGCACTGGTTCTTTCGATGTTACGTCGCTTTTCACTAACATAACGAAGAAACTTGCGATAGAACGTTTGAAGCTCCTGATAAATGAGGACGATAGTCTCGGAAATAGGACGAATCTCTCTCCAAAAGATTTGATTCAGTTAGTGGAGCTTTGCATGGAGACCTACCTATAATTTGATGACCGAGTCGACCTGCAGAAGAGAGGCACACCAATGGGTTCACTGATATCAGGATGACTTGCAGACGCCGTAATGAAACACCTCGAATGTGAAGCCTTTCAGACATTCAAACCTAAATTGTGGCTTCGATATGTGGACGACACATTTGTTGTTTTACCTCGGACTCAGCTTGACCAGTTCCACAGTTGTTTGAATAGCATAATAAATGGAATCATCTTTACATGTGAAGAGGAAGAAAATTCACACCTGGCGTTTCTCGATGTATCGGTCATAAGAAGATCTGATGGCAAGCTTGAAACTACTGTCTATCGTAAACCGACAACAACTGACGTCATCCTCAGGTTCGAGAGCAATCATCCGGCCTGTCAACTTAAAAGCTGCGTGCGAACATTATTTCGACGTGCAGACACCCACTGTAGCTCAACTGAACTAAGAAGACAAGAACGAAGGCATCTGTTCGAAGTGTTCACTTCTAACGGATACCCTAATAGCTTCATAAAGGCATCTATCAGAGGATTCACAAGAACCGAACGTACAGAACCCAAAACGCTAATGACAGTGCCATATATTTACGGCACATCTAAAGCAGCACAAAAGGATGCTCCAACCACTAGGCATCCAAATATCACACAGGCCAAATTCAACACTCCGTTCAGCTATGGTGAACGCTAAAGATCGCGTAGAACCACACGAACGGTCTGGCGTGGTATACGCGATTCCATGTCTCGGGTGTGACCAACAATATGTGGGAGAGCAGGCAAACAGCTGTGCACACGCGTGCACGAACACAAACTAGCGATGCGGCGAGACGACTCCAGATCACAACTGTGGCACCAGTGCGCGGACACAGGTCACGAGGTCAACATAGATCATGCGAAAGTGGTCGCACGGGCAAAGATGAAAGAGGAACGGCTTGTACTGGAGGCTCTCTATTCGCGGAATTTGTTCAAACGACACGTAGATATAAACAGCCACTACGTCAGCATCGTTGATACTGAAACCAAAAGCGAGCGGGGACAGACCGACAGGCGAACACGGTGAGTGGCAGAGCAACCTCATTCCAACACATGCATTTGTCTGATAACGGATCTTAGTGTGGATTTGAAACGTCACAATCAAATCGTTCACTACACACTGTGTGCGCTTTTGAATACTTTATATATATATATTATAATAATATAATATATAATATATACTGTCGATGCAAGCAAAATTAACAAATTGTCCTATTACGAAATACCCACCAGCGTTCAGCTACTTGAAGACTCATCATGACTGGTATCGACACCGAACGAAAAGCCCGATATCTACCATTAATTACACGTGCCTCAGAAGAATCATAGTGATTACATGCATGCGGGATACCTTGACAGTTACCAACAATTACAGAAAGCATTTGGTGGGTTTATAGAATCCATTTGTTTCCTCTTGCACCATTGATTCCGCAATAGTGATGAAGTTTTGTTTGCAAGTAAATTGAGTTTTTCAGCTATCACACTGGGAGCGATTTTTAAGCAGTATGACATAACCGTTTGCCTGCGGCCCGTGTACAGTTAAGTGGATCAGACCCAAACAAAATTACTTATTCAGAGCTGGAAATCACGATACCAGAATATGGAGTTGTGTTGAAGTAGTTTATTCATAAACGCCCACGAATCTGATTAGGTGGTGTCGCAACTCCAGCCGCTGTTAGCCGCAACAATGACCAGGAGCAGCACAGAACAAATTTGCCAAAAGTATGAAACAAATCGATGAGTGGGAAAACAAGAACACTGCCGTATACACAAGCACGCAAATGATTACGGTGTGCTAGTGTGTCGGTTAGAACTTCTAACAAAGTGAGTTATTACTATGTCCTCAACCGGGCAGGCGATACTCGGAGACTTCATAATATTGTGACCGCAAAAGATGTCTGGCCTAGGAAATTGATAGCCGCCACACATATATCATGAGATAAATGAAGATATATAATCACGAACGTACATCATTTTGCACGGCCACAGGGTGGTGTGGGCAATGGCGGCCTGATCGTGTACCGAAATCAGAAAGTTTTCGATAAACCGTTCTACCAACAATTGCCGTGGAGACTTTTGATGCAGTTCTGGTCATGCCCTGACCAGTAATCTTTGCAGACTGGTGGCGAACACGGAGATGCTGCCTTTTGTCTCAGCCGGTTTGCCTTGAATCGCCATGTAGCTTCCTGGCAGTTGGTCGGGCTGCCAAACGCAGTTACCACTGTCTACTTCACAGCGTCCCACTCTATCTTCGCAGGATCTCTTCACGCTGCGTCTGACACCGTCTTCACTTTGTCCGTCATAAACGTCCGCCAGCTCCCACGGTCGCTCCGACTATCTCCGCCACGTTCTCGGTTTCTCCAGGAACGCCTAAACATTCCCATCTTCAAACGGCTGTCGCCAAGTATGCGAAAATGCACAATCACAAACGCAAGCACTATTTTGCATGGCCGACGTGTATTCATATTTTTGGTATCTGCATAATACCAGTCTTCTTGGTAGTACATCCCGTACATTGTATATACACGCTACCAGTGGTAGTCTTCTTGGCTTGGAGGGCAGCTCTTAAGTTTCGATAGGTGCTACACCAATCACTGGACTTCGTCCATTGAGACTACAGATAGTTGGAAAAAACATCCAGGCTTGGTTGAGCTGCGATCTGGTTATATAGTATTTGTTGTATAATGTTCAGCTTCGCTTGTGGTTGGTGTAACATCTACACACCGAAAATTCCGCAAAGTGAACATTTCGTGGTATTTTTTACTTTCGACCCTTGGTTGGCCGGATTTCAAAGCTTCTTGTCTTCCCTCGCGTCTAAAGGTTTATTTCCACATTTTTCTTAATGCCATTTACATCAAATAGTGGCGAACTTCGACGTTCAATTTTTGTTATTTTCTGAACACTTAGAGTACTATTGTTGTTGACACTTGGTGTGAGAAGCTAGTTATTGCACAAAATCCAGTACAAGTCATATAAAAACACAACGAACGCGAACACTAATTTGCGTGGCTGACGAGTACCCGCACCCGCCGGGAAAGTGTATCGTCATCCGTCCTGGAGACAGGTCCCACACAATGCACGTACACGCTTCCAATAGTCGCTTTTGGTTCCTCGCCTTCCTGGCATTGAGACCTGTACTTTAGTTCCCCAGCGTAAGTGTTATACTATATACTATACTTCTGAGGTTTCTTGGCTCCTTTTCATCTACTGACGAATTCTGTCCGACCGACACAGTGTGGCCTCTCGGCTTATTGACCTCTTGGTTCGCCGCGCCAGCAAATAATGCCACTTTGCTAACTCACTGTTGTGCACTCGTTTCGTCTCATTGTACCTCTCGGTTGTGTATACTGCGTCCCTTCGGGAAGTAATCGATTACGGGCACTTACATTTAGACAGATGTCTTTCTGAGCCCGGGCTGTTGGCGTCTTTGTTCCGATGATCTCGATAATTCACGCTTTTTGTGGATTGAACATACTAGCCTTGGGGAGTCGTTGAGAGGCTGACTGCTCTTTTGTGTGTGCCTGCGGCTATTCCAGATTGCGTTAATCTGCTCCTCCTTCGACGACCACTTCTTAGGTGTAATCACCGCATTGTGGTCACATTCCGATGTCTTCATCCGCATACATCAATTAAAATGGAGATTTCCTCGTGCCCGCCTGAAAAGGCGCACGGTGGACCAATAACATCAGTGGTAATGCCAATTCTCAATCACCTCCCTTGGCTGACAACCATTTCTAGATTGTTCCGTTATGTTCAGTGAGCTCAATCATCTGTGAGTGGTATGACGTCGTCCGTATGCGCCTGATTCCCAACTGCTGTGTTCGGAACTCCTCAATTTCGAAGCACGGTCCCTGATCCGTTAAGTCAGCCTTTGGCATGCTGCAATTCGCCAAGATGTGCTATATCAACATATTTCCTACCATAGACGTATTTTGGCCCGGAACGCCAGTCACTTCAATCGACCGGATACAATGTTCTGTCATGGCCACAATGTACTGTTCATCGCCATCACACTACGTTTCCTATCCACCATCCTAGCTCAGCTCTACAGGACAATAAAACATATCTGACGGAAAGCTGGTTCGGCGTTCCATTGTTCAGTGTTAATATGACTGTATGCTAGGAACATCGTGAATTTTCCACTTACTTATATCTACTCACTATTTCCCTGCATTCATAGACCGTCCAACAGGTTATCCACGATTAATAAAAAGACAAAAACACATAAGCAAAGCTCCTTCTTCATCCTGCAACAATTTATGAACCTACGCACTCACCCTAATATGACCGGCTCGTTTAGCTGAGGAAATTGCATCGTCATTATTACAGGAAGATTCCGAGGTGCTGGGTTGCACCATATTCCGTTGTGAACAAAGAGACCTATTGAAGAAGAAGTAAAAAACCTGGTGAAAACTGCAGCAAAACTGATCAAAAACTGGTGTAACATGGTTGATAGGCAACAGATAGGTTGAATATTGTACGAAAAAACCGAAGTTCCAACCTGCTAGTGTAATACAGCTTCGTCACCATCGGGTACTTTTAAGGTCACGAAAAACCGAACACCATCCATCAGGCCCACAAATTGTGATAGATAAAAAATGAAGTTGCTACTAAGGGTGATGATGCTGAAAGAGCTGTATCTCAATACCGACCGCGTGACAACAATAGGGCTCAAATGATAGTTTCATGATAAATAAACACCAATCACAAACAAACAACAGACGCGCATGCCCTAAAAACAGCACGCTTTGCAAGAATGCGGAAGGACGACATACCCGATTGAGTTACGTAACGAACAATACTTCATACTAGTTATAGCATGTCGCCGCCGAGAATAAACGCAGAGAAAGATTTTAGCACATCATAAATGAGTGATTTGTCCTTTGCGTGGCGAGACTCTAAATCAAAGAAACGGTAGTGTATCTTAATTTAAGGTTACGTCGCGAACACAGAACACTTGAAAAGGTTTGACATTAAGGCAGAAACCAAAAACTGAAAACAGTCCTATAAAGTGGTGACGGAAAACTGGGTAACTTTGTCAGGTGCTACAAGTGACGGAATATAGCTTCGGAAGCCACAAAACTTGGACAAGTTTATACGCTTGACTGGTAAACATTCCATCCTTTAACATGATGAGAAAACAACCTTATTAGCTGAATTAAACACACGTCAACTGACCGAAAATATAACGGTTAATTTCCTCGTGGCAACATCAAAATACAACGGGTTAACAACCGTTGCCTGAACGATAGGTAACCTGTTCATGTCTTGATTACGTTTTGTGGAAAGGAGAAAAAACGGAGTAAGACAGCTACTTGAAGGTGATAAGAAGGATAGTAAACCTTTCAAGTTTCGATCACCCGCGGATTGAAAAACGGAAGTAATGGCCGTCGGGAAGTTCAGAAAAGGTTTCCTCTAGCAAAGTAATGGAACACTTGAAAACAACCAGGCGACCATATGACCTAATACCTCTTTATGATCACTGTTCACGAGGGATCACAGGACAGATTACGCCGGTTGTCTGCAACGAAACTCGCAGACAGTTAAAATGATTCATGCAGTGCTGCATATGTCGGGATAAACGTTCAATCAATCAACTCCTTTAGAAAGGACTCAATCGTGCCAAACTATTTATCGGCAATTTACTATACCTCTGGAAGACATCTTTATTCATAACGACGTTCTTTGGAAGGCTGTGAGAACATGCTAAGGATAATATCTCACATCTTTGGGGCACGCAGAAAATAGGTTAAGAAGTCCAATTGTGACGAATTTGAGTTTCGGTAGGATTCGAACCGGCGACAGAAACAGCAAGCCCACAGGCAGCAAGCGTTCTACCAGCTGAGTTACAAAGGCACGCTGAGCTCGGGGCGTTAATATTTGGACTTAATCACCCCGCAAACCCCAGTACCTCATGCGGGATCCATCAAATGATCCAGGAGAGCACTGCCCCACCGACAAATCGCTTGCTTAGTTTGGGCATACTGTTTCTGTCACTGGTTCGAATCCAACGGAAACCCAGATTATCCAAGATTGGGCCTCTTTTAAATTATCTAATCTGTCAAACGACTCATTGATAAAACAATTTATATGCCCAGCGGTGGCGTTCATTAATTTCAGCGTGAACTGTTTGAGAAATTCTGCCGAGGCAGACGATCCTCTGGATCATTCGGCGAACCATATGTGATACACAGGGACGGGTGAGTGATCGAGTCCAAATGTGCAATCTCTGAGCTTTCGGCGTGACGTCATAGTTCAGGCCTTGAAGCGTTTGCCGCGTTTGGGCATGTTGTTTCTGTCGTTGGTTTAAATCTAGGTGAAGTCCGGGTTTTTCACAACTGGGTCTCTTCAAAATTGACCTCAAAACTACTCATCAGAAAACAAGTTAGCTTTGGCATCATAGTGTATATGTTGGTATGAAAGCTACTAGGTTATAGGCATCAAGAAGCAACAAACTTACCATTGCAAACACAGAGGCTTCCGAAAAGTGATAAAAATGTCGGATGAAGTTTGGATCTTACCCGAATGTCGGAAAACCAATTAAAAAACATTAAGGGTAAAAGTCATAAGCGGTCCAGTGAGCGGATATACACAACTAGATGTTAGTCAACGACAAACAAACTGAAAACCTCAATCCCAAAGTATCCTATGGGCTTGATATCAAAATCAAATCAGAGTAGTTAGTGTGGTTACTATACATGCATGAGAAGTTCAACCGGTCGAGACGGGAAAAACGCGCCCAAAGTAACATACACGTGAGATCCGCTGTCCGGATCAGCTGAAGTTCCGAAGAGGATAACTGGTTGTGTATCATTAGATGGGGGAGTATTAGAAAGCGAGCTGTGCACAGAAAAACTCGAGAACCCGTTGGCAGTAACATCAGATCCATTGAATTGACGGAAAAAGCGGGTTCGAGATTTCCAGGAATTTCCAATAACTAAAATGAAACAGATATCAGAGATAGCCGTCATCAATATCGTTAAAACATAGTGTTCCAGAACATAAAGGAAAACTTAGGAAGTTCAAAACTCACCACCTTGGTACCATGACTGATCTTTATCTCTGTTCACAACGTTTAATACTTTCGGCGATTTCACACCACCGTCTGGGAACGGACGGATGGAAACCAAATTGGAATCTGCAGAGAGTGACGTGTTTACTGATTCTTTGTCTGATGAGGAGCTTTTATCTATACTACTCTCATCTGGTCGAAGGACAGACTCTGACCACGGCATAGATGGAAGCGGTAACGGATGTGGAAACGTGTCCTGCCATGATGTGAAATAGCTACGAATAAATTTGTAAACCAGCGGAAAGGCAATAACAAGTTTWAAAAAAARWTGATCATAGTAAGTAGGATAAAAAAGATAGTCCAGTTACAGGTTATTTAACTCCATCCGAAAGCAGAATGTAAACTACTAGGAGATTCCATAACACAAGATACCAAATAGCCCTTAAGTTGCTCCCTAGATTTTCCCACTGAGCCTCCCGGACTAAAACTGTATAATACGTCGACCAGCCATCTAGGTTGATTGAGTGATATAACAATATCCGACGTATATTCAATCCGAAGTACCGTTTCGGTGAACAAACTAAAGCACAACATTAAATGTATTTTAAAACGTTGAAATCGCCGTTTATTGAGCTGAACAAAATTGAAACGGGATTGAAAAGTTTCCGTTCCAATCGTTTCCAGAAACACGTTCAGTTACACACACCGGCAACAAGATTGCATGCTAGGGCACACGTGCCACAGAGATTGTAATCTGTTCAGGAAAGCAAACGTGTCGCTTTTAGAGAATCATCAAAAACTCCATAAGAGCTATTCAGACCATAATTTGTGATCCACAAACAGGCAAATGAGAAACGGTAGCGCTAGAAAAATTAGGACGTGGAGCAAAACCACTCACCGAACAATATTATCATGCTGAAGAGAGGACAGCGTCCGAATTTCTCGAAACAAAATATCAACCTGGTTATCATCTATTTTAATGCACTTGATGGCATATTCGCGGTCCTCAATAATGTTTCGAGCCTGTCCAAAAAATAATCAACGAAAACTGGACGTAAACTGTTGTCATAACAAGGCCGTACAGCAGAAACTAGGGCATCCGCATGGGACAATATGTATAGCAGGGTGAGGTTTACTGTGTGTTTGAACCATTGGAAGGAAAATTTAGACCTACAGGTTTCTAAATGCATTTAAAAATACTTCAGATGGGAAAATTACAGAAAAAACATGGAAAGCAAAATATTGATCTTGAGACCATTTTTTCAGTCTGGACTGAAAATATACAAGCCAACTTATTCTTGGCCCAGACTATCACGCAATAAAGGTTTGCAAGTTGGTCATATACTTAACGATAGCGAATTCACATACTAACAGATTGATATCAGAAATGAGGATGTCGTTCAGCACTATTCAGTACCAGTAGCTTTGATTTTTGTGTAACCGCATAACAATGACACGATGTAGTAACCATGGGTTGTCAGTTTACATGAGACATACACGAAGGCGTTGTGAATGCGGTCAAGGAAAATTTCAGTGGATAGAAAAACTTTCAATGACCGAAGGACAAGAATATCTAAATCACCGTGATTACGACTAGTCAAACATAAGACTGAACCGACGAGCGATATCCGAGAAAGTTCTCTGGCACATTTATATTTTTCAAAAGTTTACAGAGTAGCTAACTGTGAGCAACCTATGCAATGTGTAGAATTAAACACAAAGTATAACACCCAACAGATAGCATGGCTTATCCATTGTAAATTGAGCCAAACAGTTATCGCGATCGCACATTTGAAATTAACCGGAACAATTACCCGACCAGTATACGTTGTTTATAAGATGATCCTAATTAAACTAGGTTACTCAAAAGAGATCGCCAGGTTCACAACACAACTCCTGGCAATAAAACAACGCTACTCAGGTCCGAACAACTATAAAGGATGCCGAAAAACAAAGTGCCCTCAAAATCAAGTGGTGCTACTCAGGTCAGGAAAGACACCAGCAATATGACAGCTAAGAAAAGGACACAAGTTACCAAAGAATGCAAAGACATCCGATGCAGTCTTAGCATGCTACCTAGCGGAAAAGAACCATCGGGTAGGGCTTCATCGAAGGCACACTCTCAAGGTATTAAATGGAAATAAACATAACTCCACAAGAAATAATTGGAAACAAGTCAGCTGTCAGCAGAACTACAGATTCTAAAATTCTGCTCACACATATTCTCCTGAGAGTTAGCAGGGAGGGTAACGCCGATTCTACAAAAACGGTGACGACACTTTTCAAACAGATTCGGGAGCCTAATTAAATAACATCAACATGGGTTAATTCCCTTATCTCTCATTGATATACAAGTAAGGGAATACATGAGGAGTCAAGTGTGAAAAGTTTGAGGCGAAGTCAAGACGTGTACATCATCAGAGAACACAGTCATACATGAAAGATCGTTCAATCACAACAGAAAGAAAACATAAATAATTGGACTCATGCATTTGCCTAGAACCTGTTTGTGTAAATATTACGTCGTACTCTATTTTAAAAGAACAGTTTTCGAAAAAGCATAGAACCTGAGGATATGGAAGTAAACTAAGAGTATAATTCATGTCGCCAACAAACAGTAGCAGTGATCTGTATGACAACTTGAGTGGGGTGAGTGGGATGTTGTATAACGTGACAAAACGCGAAAACGATAATTAGCTCAACACCTGCAATACACAACCAAATCCACCCTTTCCAATAACAGCAAATTCTTCAAAGTCCTCCAGCAAACGCGGTTTTTTGGTGGTGATAGTAGTAAGTAGTGCACGAATCATCACGCGCCGGTGAAAATGCTTAAAAGGTGAAACGGAACAAGAAATAATACATATATATTATATATGTAAATATATATATATATATATAGGTGTATTACTGCGACAAGCACTTCGATCGAGTCTACCAAGCAGCTGAAGAATAAAAAACTCAGGTAAAATGTCCCTAAACTGATCAAAACCGGTGACTAACTAGTGATCACACTCACTCACGATTAAGAAATTTTGATACGAGATAATGTGCCAGACCAGTAAAAGCGGACGAACACGCATTGGAATTGTGATTATATCGGTGAAAAACGTGTGCAGCCTAAATACCGAGGTCGGAGAACATCATAAAAACCTAAATCCCCAATCCGAGCTACGGAACACACTGCCGCTATCCTCATCTGTCAGATCACCAACTATACTCGAGAGACTACGAGAAGAAATTGCAAATGACGTCGAATGGCTGATTGCAGTCGTCGTCAACGCAAGGATAATGATCATTACTTCTTGAAAAGTGGTCTAATCCATGTTGGTCGTTAAGTGGAATGGGGCTAATCGGGATAAGTAGCATGGAAGTTGTAGTTGTTTGCCAGTTTTCTGTGAAGAAATTGCACTTAAAGACGTGCAGCAGTGAAAGCTTTAGGGGAACTGTCTTGCTGATGACGTCTTAGTTTCACGTACAGCTTGGTTCTTTGTTTGTAAGGTGTAGATGCTGAATGACTGAATAAGACGTAGCTAACTGTAACAGTCAGGTCCATTACATTCTTCCTCTTTGTGTGCACGGTTTGGGTTTTTCCATTCACGGATGTGTGGACAGTTGGCAACCGATGAGAATTAATTAGGTGCTACCGTCTAGGATGATGATGATAATGATGATGATGTGAATAATGATGATGAATGATGATGATGATGATGATGATGATATGATGATGATGATGATGAATGATCGATATGATGATGAATGATGATATGATGATGATGATGATGATGATGATGATGATGATGATATGATGATGATGATGATGATGATGATGAATGATGATGAATGAATGATGATGATGATGAATGATGATGAATGATGATGATGATATGATGATGATGATGATGATGATGATGATCGAAATGATGATGATGATGAGATGATGATGATGAAATGATGATGAGAATGAGATGATGATGATGATGATGATGATGATGATGATGATGATGATGATGATGAATGTGATGATGATGATGATGATGATGATGATGATGATGATGAATCGATGATGATGATGATGATGATGATGATGATGATGATGATGATGATGATGATATGATGATGATGATGATGATGATGATGATGATGATGATGAATGAGATGATGATGATGATGATGATGATGTATGATGACGATGATGTGATGTATGATGATGATGTGATGATGATAGATGATGATGATATGATATGATGATATGATGTGATGATGATATATGATGATGATGATATGATGATGATGATGATGAGGATGGATTAGTATAGATGAGATATGATGATGATGATTGATGATGATATGATGAATGAGAGGGGGAGGATATATATGAGATCGATGCATGATGATGATGATGATGATGATGATGATGATGATGATGAATGCATGATGATGATGATGATGATGATGATGATGATGATGAATGAATGATGAATGATGATGATGATGATGATGATGAATGAGATCGATGGGAATGATGATGATGATTGATGTGATGATGATGATGATGATGATGATTGATGGATGATGATATGATGATGAATGATGATGATTGATAGATGATGATATGATATGATGATGATGATGATGAAGATGATGATGATGATGAAATGATGGATGATGATGATGATGATGATGATGATGAATGATGATGATGATGATGATGATGATGATGATGATGACTGATGATGATGATGATGATGATGAGTGATGAATGATGATGATGATGATGATGATGATGATGATGATGATGATGATGATGATGATGATGATGATGATGATGATGATGATGATGATGATAAATCTGTGTTGCGTGATACAAACTTTGGAAAAGTACTTATTCGCACGACCACCATTATGTTTTAAAGTTATAAATGGCAGGAAAATTGAATAGAGAGTTGTGAATCACTGATTTATTTGATAAATTGGGATAACAAGGGAAACAAAATAATGGTGATTACTGGTTTTAAGTTTCACTTCAAAATCTCTGCGTAAAGCACCAAAATAGAACAAATCCGAGTAAACATCACGAAACAAAAGCACCAGTTCCATGTTGAGCTTACATGGACGCGTATTAGCAATCTCAGCTGAATTGTCTACATCCAGAAGAGTTGTGCATAAGTAACCACAATAATAAATGTATCTGACTTTAATCCATACAACAAGAGGGACGAGATATAAGAGGTGAACATCTCTGCAGACTGAATAACACACAACAGTAACAGTGTCAACCATTCCACATTGGACGACTGGATGATACATCTTTTCAACAAGCGACACAACTCAGCCTGAAAATCCGTACATGTGAACACAATCAGCGACTTTCGGAAATAATGCGTCATCAGGCTGACTCGGTTTCAACCTGTGGAGTGATCGAAAACCAAAGCCTGTTAGCTTTGGGCTAACTTAACGTACAGTGTCACTCAACGCACAATAATTTGCCTCCACTTTGGTTAACGCTTCTTATTCCATCACCCTGTATTTCACACGTTTGACAGAGGCTGTCCGCATTGTTGGTAATTTGATGCAGACAAAGGTACAATAGTATTTGCCATTATTTATCTTTCAACTTCGCTGTGCATACACAGAAAGGAATATAACTACTCTATAGGTAATTTAGCAGTGTTTCGTCTGCGGCGCACGTAGTGATTATGCAGTCAGTTGAAAATAAACCGATAGTGAATTCAGCTTTACAAAAGATTTCAAACGCAAATAGAGGCTGGGGGTTAGTTTTAGGTTAAGGGCTAGGCGTATGAGAATGAGGACCACGCAAAGTTGAAAGCAAATAATGCGATCGTTGAACACGGGTACCTCGACGGATGAGAGGCGAACTCTGGGTATCCACATCAGGCTTTGACGGTACGCTGATCAACTCAAAATCCAGAGTGTCCACCAAAAAGGGATGGGAAGTTAGCTTTCTCGCATTAGGTTCACTGTGCTCGGATAAGCAGGAACGCAGAAAATCACACATGATAGAATAAATGGGATCCACACCATGCAACAGGTCCGAAATCGCGGTGAAATTCCGATAAAATCCGTCCTCTAACATTCTTCCGGTAATTATGAACAGAAGAATGACGCCCTTTGCAAACAAAAGAGCAAACAGATAGTATCCAACGATTTTACTAAAACAAAAGAATGTCTGACACTAATGGAATGAAAATAACATGAACACGCACAAACCTTTTGTGATAGTACCACACGCTGTCACTGACTATAGGATTTTAATCAACACCTTAGGTACAGACAAGTTCGAGACACTCCAGTTCAAGGCTACGGAACAACGCAAATACAAACGTTCCAATCAATCAACGATTAAAATCGATTCGCAGTTGACTTACACATAGCACAAGCACAAGTACCTCCAAATCATTCTACTGTTAATCCTCTCTATATACTTGTAAATTAGCACGGTGAAATCAACATGGGGCCGCCTGAAGATCAAGTGACCGTTAAAATTTTTTAGAAAAACAAAGTCAATTGCTAGAAACAAAACTGACAAGCATGACAAATGTGGTGACTCGAAGTCTAGAAAACAAGTTTACTTACTAATTGGTAAACATCCTTTTGTTGCGAATATCGAAGAAAACGCTTGCCAGTGTGTGGATTGCCGGAGCGCGCGGTAACTTCACGGGAATTTCGGGCTTCATCGACGAGGTTATTCAGTCTTAACACGAAGGAATATGACACTTGCATACTGCGGGTACGTCAGATAATAGAACTGATAACAGATATATAAACAGCGGCCAGACGTGTTACCTATATGGAGCGGACACGTATGCACAACATTTACTTACTTGCGCATGATTACCTGATCAATATACTGATCAATGATCTCGGTGAGTTCGGTTTGGATGAAACTCACGTTCCTTCACAAAACGGCTGAACTCATGATGAATAAGAGCTCGTCAGCGTGTGAAACCAGTATATGCGGAGCTGCCTAACCCGTGGAAAAGATTGAATCTGACAGGGATAACTGTAGACCCCATAAATTGTGAGTCAACGATGAAGTGATAGCCTCAAAAGTCTCTGGTTCATCACCTAGAGGACACCAGCAGTCACCCTACCGGTGGATCACGCAATATTATCAGACACCTTACCTCCCGTATGTCGTGATGTCAACAAAAGTCATAAGATGTACACAGTCTTTTCAGATCCTTGCGCACCGATCAACCAAACTCGTCAGGAAGAGACTAGACGCTGACGAGATATGATGGCTAGCGCATCTCGATTGTCAGTAGGACTGAAATGAACGATATGGCAGCCAAACCCATAGAGGTACTCAAGCCAGGCAAGTCGATAAATGGAAATATGACGAACGAGTGTCTCCTGGTCGTTCGAATTGGGAGTTGAAAAAATGTTCACTCGTTAGCTCGGAAAAATTTGCTGCTACGCACCAGCTGCCTTGTGGCATAAACATTTTACCCAAATGATTTGAGCGAAAATTTTCATCTCTTTCTGTTTGGGCCTGACCACCCCGTGTCCGCATACAACCATCAGAATCGGTAAACGAAGAAAATTCCTACTGCACTGACCGTTAGACAGTATAAACCGGGTGGGTTACTAGCTGCATTTTGTAAGGTAGGCAAGAACGTGCAGCTGTCGATCCCTCCCCTACTATTACGTCTTATCAGTTGAACCTTTCTAACTCTTAATTTTCAATATTTCTTAACTGGATTCATCCAGTTTCATCAACCATGTTCCAGTTCACCACTTTATTCTTTAAACTTGCCAAACACCCGAGTACTTATAATCACTATTTTGCTGCTCGGTGATAGATTTTAAAAATATTGACGCCTGTATTTTAAAGCAGATACATCGACAGATTGCGCCAATTCAGAAGCTTGACACGTTAAGAATCGAGGTTTGTCGCATTTCGGAAGCTAGAACATAGGGTGACGGCCTGAAAAGTGAACGGATGACACCAATACACGTATTTGGTATTGGCTGTGCACACCAAGTGACCCTCTGGAGACTGGTACCGATCAGGCTAAAGTGGTTATAAGTCTAAACACGTAGCCGGAAGCTGTGCTGGCAGTTTGGATTCCTATAAATGACAAGCTATAAACATTCAGTCAGCTATGTCAGGCCCGGATCAGAGCGGTGAACACTCCGGTGTTTAGTCAGAGTGTCTGGAGCTCCTACTGACTGCCGCGATGGAAATATCAGAGGCCTTCTGCGGGGAGCCAGCCGTTCTACTACGGCCGAGACGTACCCCAACAGAGTTTTAATAGGTTGGACCTCAGCAACTGAAGGGACACCCAGACACGCGTTTATATCCGCCCGTACTGAAAAAGAATTTACATTCAGTTACGGAACAGATGGCATCCAGAAAATGAAGCTAACTAGTTCATATCTCTGCCACTGCAGGGACTAGAACTCCGGCCACGCTTTCATGAGGCAACCGTGTTTACCACTGCGTCAATGACCTCATATTAGGCACGACCGAATTATCACATGTGAACGCTTAACCACTTTCGCTTGTGAGTAATGAGAGCGAAACTCGAGCTTAGTGCTTCTTTTCGAAAGGGGCTAACTGGAAAGTCTACGGGAATGCGACAGCTGCGATCATTGTGAGTGGTGTTCAACTTGAAATTAACCAAATCCCCGACTACTCATCAGTAATTTAACCAGTTCACTCCACAAACTGTTTACATGTACACTTGGGAATATTCTGATTTTTCTGATTTTTTTTTTCAAAATACTTCCGAATTTGAGTACGTTCATCTGCCAATCGCGACGCAGCGTTATTGGCTAGAAGGGGTTACCGTGGAAAAAAACCAGACAGAACGAGAAAGCTAAGCGAACTAAATGATTATCAAAGTTAACAAACAGATGGACGGAGAGAACCAAAATTTCTTCGCGATTTACAGTTAAGGAGAATGAGTAATTAGTGTTGACCTAAATCAGCTAGACGCTGTCATTCACACAGAACAAACAAAGTATTTTTCAATATTGGAAAAATCACATTTGCCAACAAACGACATACTACTTCCTTTTTACACCTTAAGAAGCAGGTCTATACAGTTTATATAGTATCCTAACCACAGTTGATTCATTACGCCATGAGCCAGCACATCGTCCGCTACGGTTTACACCCCAAGGCTGTTGATCATTAAAAGCGATTGGTCCACTCCACTTTTACTGCACCAATTAAGACGGGATTCCTCAGGACCAATCAAAGTTTACATTCAGGCAGACGTTGGCCTGCTGTTATCTTTAGTTTGGGAGTAAATACATTCGCAGCCGGAGGTCACCGTCTTTTGTGTTAGTTTGAAATTTTGGGTAGCGCTACGTTCTGTACTGTGTTCGCGATTTTGTACATTGTATATTCTTGTGTTAGCCACTTCTAGTTTTCGTTGACCATGCGAGTCGTAACAACTGAAGATAACAGAATAGGCACAGTCTTCATAGGTCGTGACAACCATGAGATTTTAACTGACTGGTGGTGGTCACAGTAAACAATGTCCGGTGAAGTAAATGATTACATGGCGTATGGACTACATCGTTCTGTATTTAACTGGAATATGTATGGACTGAGCTGTCGCAGATACAGCGGGTTAATTTGAGAATCGAGTAATCAGAGAATGAACTTTAATCAACAAATCAGATCTGAATGAACGACGTCGAAAAGGGAACATAAGTGCAATAGAAGTACAGTCGGTTAGAATACAGGCTGTGCCCTATTCTACGTCACGTTAACTGACCATGGCCATTTGCGCCGTCTAGCAGTGTCAAATGTGCCCTGGAAACTACTCTGTCCATATTCGTTATCCAAAGGTGTACTACAAGCCTGCTGTATGTCAACAGCCACAAGAATGCACACATTTGATTGGAAACAGTCTTAGCACATTCTGACCCTCGTAAACGATTCCGACTCTATCTAAGTTGAATCATCATTCGCCAGTTACAAGTGCCATAAAACCTTTCACTTCATTCTTTGCATATCTACTTCGGTAAATTCTGAGTGAAGTGGTTTCGACAAGCTTGAAACACCGTTATGTGACAGAAGCATAGTTCAATAACTATAATCGCGGTTGACACTGGCATAACTTGTGTTGGTATACAGTTGAGTTGAAACATGACATACTGCTCAGAAAGAAAGCCCACAAAATGAGTTGGCAGTAAACCTAATTCGTTGGATAATTTGTTGAGTTCCTTTCCATAGGTACGTTAAATGTGTGGGTATTCATACGTGGACCAAAACTAATACAATGCTCTCTTCTCCAGCGACTTCTAACCATAAGGATCTTGTAACAAACGATATGACTTCAGTGTTTTTTTTTCAACAATCACTCCTCCACGGTTATCGGAATGCGGCAAACAAAGTGGCCCAATCATAATAATCACTCCCGCTGATGAAGCCTGTGCTTCTTAGGGGGTGGTCTCTGTAGAGAGGCAGTGTAATTCCTTCGTGACATCCACATCATTCGAGCCGTTGATATAGTTCACATTATAATACGAGTCACTCGAGGAACTGTAAATGAGATAAACATGCACTTTTTGATCATGGCAAAATCAGTACAACTTCGTTATACAATGATTTCCACATAGTGACCGCTCCTAGAGAATACAAACATCGTTCGCTGTAGAGGGGAATGTTGAGAAGAGGGACTATTACTTCCGGGCATATTAAAATGGAAGTTGATGTAAGGGTTAGAGAATAAATCGTAGGAAAACACGTATGTAACAGGAGTTGTATCGCTTATTAAAATGTGGTCGTTGTAGAGAAAAAGTCTTTATGACAGAGGTTGCTGCAAAGAAGAGTATAAGATAACCACTCGCCTGAGGAATATCTCAAGACTTTAATAGTAAAACACCCAATCAAAAGCATGGCTCTTGCTCAAAAAAGGTCGATGGGTACTTGAATAATCACTACAAAAAATACACTGATTTCCATAAAGGAGGGTTATTTTAAATGAACGAACGACACAAACATCTATTTACATAAACTATTAATTTAACACCGATAGACCATCCAATAAAAGGAATACAGTTAACTTGCCTGACAAAATATTCGTATTCACATAAAATCACATTTCCGTGGTCATCAACGAATATATGTTGTGGCTGTTTAAGTCAAAATGAGGGAATATTGGAAATGGCATATTAATTGATATAAGTGGGTCGGCGAACCGATGGAACGGTAAGCAAAAACGTTGGAAAAAAAATTAAGTTGTGGTTATAGAACAGAGGTGGGGCGGATAGTTGACGAATTCCAAAAAAGGAAGAACAACAACATTGTGGAAAGTTCTACAGTTACTGGACGTAACTTAGAAACTCTACGACCGCCAACAATAAAAGCAGGAGAATGTACGACGCACGTCTGGTCTTATGATTACCTAAAACGGCAGTTGTAGCGAACAAACGATAAGTAACAAAACGGTGAAAAGACCATCAACATATGACGTATGGATCAATATCTACAAAAAGAGGTAAATAAATAGTTATCCTAAGTTGAACATCACCCACAATTGATCGCAGCTGTTGCATTCCATAGGACTATTCCAGTCGGCCCGTTTCGAAAGAAGCACTAGACTCGAGTTTCGCTCTCATTAGAAGCTCGTCAGTAGTGCATATCCTAATCTAAAATATCGCCTAGCGAGTTTAATGACAGGGTCGGAGATTCGACCTAGCCTAGGAAGTCTATCGCGGGTTATCGATTGGAAGTTAACAGGCATAACTGTGTCTCTCTCGAGACGATCGGGCATCTGATCATTTACTCACAAGCGAAGTGGTTGTGCTTCACATATGATAATTCGGCTCGATGGCCTAATGTGAGGTCAATGCCACAGTCGGATACACGGTTTGCCTCACGAAAAGAAAGGCCGAAGTTCTAGTCCCGGCAAGTGGCAGGATATGCACTACTGACGAGCTCAATTGAGAGCGAAACTCGAAGTCTAGTGCTTCTTTTCGAGAGGGGCCGACTGGAAAGGCTTATTGGGAATGCGACAGCTGCGATCAATTGTGGGTGATGTTCAACTTGAAATTAACCAAATCCTCGACTACTCACAAATAGTTATCCGTTCAACTCCTCAAACTCACCAACAAATTGCGATGAGCCATAGAGTTTTCGTGCAGCCACGATAAGGTGTTCGTAACTTGTTGGAGAACCTGACGTGTCCAGGCATAATTTTGTTCGAGGATGCGAAACCGCGGTCGTTCTGTGGTGTTCAACCGTATGACTGGAGGCGGTTCAGAGGCGTTTCTAATGAGTACAAGCTTTATGAGACAAGTTCCTTGTGGTCGTTCGCTCACGAGTCTCACAACGGACCAACCATTCCAACCGTTATCAAATTGTTCTTTACAGCACAGTTTCGATTCTCCTAAGAAAGAAAATAGAGCATTCCACAAAGTCAGAAACGATTTGCCAAATTAACGACAGCCAGAGCCAAAATGCCCGAGTACGTCAAAAAGGTTAGGCTGTACAAATGAGTTTCCCGTATGAGTGGCAAGATGTAAAACGAAGGATTGTCAATGTGTCAACTATGGAACGCCACAGAGTAACGGAATAGACAACATGTTCGATGTATGCAATCACAGGGCTAATTAGCAGCTCAGTTTTGTGAGGAACAGATGAACGGCTGTATAATTATATCTTAGGAAAAACGCTGATGTCCTTGTGAGAACACACTCTGACAAAATAACATGTTAGAATTTTTCCCCACTGTTGACGAAACCTTACTTGACGATGAAACGTTTGTAATCCATGTGATAAACTTGGCGACCAACTAAACACCGAAAGGAACATTTTTGGTTGGGCAAGCGGAATAGGTTGAAAAAAATGAGAACGAACAGATCGACAAAACTGACAACCACCGAACCTGACAAACTTATTGCAAGCAATGTATGAATAATGATAAAACAGATTCTAAATTTACGGCAACTGGTAAATATTCATTTAATCAGTGGGAAGAAATAAACACACGAAACATGATAGGCTGATGTGAACGAAAACTATAGAAAGTAAATTGACCACATTTGAAAGCAGACAGAAGAAAAAGAAGAGGAGCTAACCGTATTTGAAAACACGGAGAGGAAATGATACTGACATACATGCCAGAAATATACACAAGGGACAACTTGAGGTGAATTAAAGTTAGCGCACGATAAATGTTGGTGTGAGACTGTAATATTACTAGTGAGGCAAAAAATTGACTGCAGCACTACCAGGTGTTTGCCACGAGAATACTGAGAGAATCATCGTTAGTCAGTCATGTTTTACCGCATTGGAGTTTTCCACTTTTGTTGTCGAAAAATAAGAGGTTGACGTTCACGTCTGCTTATCATCTACATAACCAGTGTTAATCGGCTAGATTATAAAAGTCTTCACTCACATGCTCCTCTCCTCAGTTGTATTTCTTTAAGCTTGTACTGCGTACAGGGAGTGTAGACGAAAGCGCTAGTGTAGTACAAGCCGTACGTCTATGTGCATGCAAACTTTGGCTCCGGTTCCTATGACAGGTCAATCAGGAATCAGATGCAGCTAACACTGAAACAATGAGCGGGACAGCGTGAAACACTCGCTGGGACAGAATCGTATGCACCTTTTGACCCCAATCTCTGTGGCAGTGAAGTGCGGACGCGAGTACCGTTGTTGCACTCGTGTTGACTATTCAAGGGGCATTGCCTGGGTTTGTGATAAGTGATTGGAATAAAAATTACCGAGAGTGTAGGGTCTGTCAGACCAATGCAACTGAGCGAGTCCCCAGATTTGAGGAATGGCCTTCCACAGTTAAGTTAACTGTAAACTAAGCGGAGTTCGCCAGACAAACAAGCAGTTGCGGACCATGAAATGATAGCCTTATCCGAGCATGGTTAGCAACTGTCTCTTAAAAACTGCACACACAACGCCTCGACGGTAACACGAATGTGGCCATGCTATCCCGCCATAAAAGTTCCAGAAGTCCCAAGACCCAGACGCTCAGAGGGTGTGGCGTTAACATGGCGTACGAACATAATCAGTTTCCATCAAACAAGAACAAAGCTCGAGAAAGGCGTACGAGTCATCGCGGTGATCATTGACTCTAACGGACAAGAAGAGTTCACCAGACATACCGGAGGACAGGACATCACTCGAAGTGCATACAGATCAACATTTCACCCTTGGCACTCCCTGACTGCACAAGAACCGTTCTCCCTGGTCTTTCTTGGAATCATGAGACTACTTACGACACACCATCAGACGAGGCGCACTCGGAATCCTGGATAGGTGGACTCCATCCAACGGACGTACGACCGGAGATACTGGTCATCGACGAATAACGGGCTTGGAATTCTTTGTTTTGTAGCGTTGGCCAGCGAGTTAGGTTTGTGAACCAAGTACTCCAGGCGAAAGATCTCAGGCCAATCACTTTCAAGCTCGAGCAAGCCAGAAGTGTCCAGCCCGCACGACGGTTATGACCTGCTTGAGAATCATGAATTCTGTTTCAAGATAGCAACGTTAACCTTCCATCGAGGTACCGTCGACAAACTTTGCCCCCATATCACACTACACAGCGAAAGCATGATTCATTTTTGTTGGTCCAACAATACTGCTTTCAAACCTACAACACAGACACATCATCTGCTACTGTGATAGAAATCAGGGTCACTGTGATGGTGCGACAAACACCAAGAGGATATCTGTCCTTGACAGAAACAGACTTTGCTGGTCCTCGGCCAACTGCGAACGTTTGTACAGATGAGCCAAAAGACAGTTAAATCACGAACGTTGAAAAAACTCGACAGCGGTAACTTCTGTCTTGCTGGAACATGATGTGAGAGTTCCAGCACCAAACTGTACGGTGCAACCGAAACCACTTAAGCGAACACAGGATTGAATGTGAATTGATAGTTCGAACAAGGCTGCTGTACATACACTTAAGACCATTACGCCAACGTTATCTGTAAGAAGACTTTAGACCAACGTACACTCGATCGAGTAAGAGTGGCAATGGTGCACAAAGGTGTCTTTCTTATTCCTATATTGTTACCCTCCTGATTATTTTAGCTTTGTCGGTTTGCGTAACATACCTCTGGAAAGAACTACCGTCAGTTGTTCTGCCTGCATGTCACAACGGGGGATCTCATCAGGAGCTGCAATGTCAGTCTACGAAAAAATCGGTTGATGAGGATGCACGACTTTCCAGCTCACCCAAAGCAGCAGAATGCAATAACATCATGTACACATTAATCACAATTACGGACAGACTAACCGTCAATCACACAGCAACATGGGTGAGATCGGCAATTCTGCATCCTAGGAAAGTGTCAGAAAGGGCTCGATGAAAAATGAGCCCCGAAAACGGTAAAGTATCTGCGAATATAGATCCTCAAAATGTACGGTCATGTGGTTGGGGTAAGTTCCGTAATTCTAGCATTTGAAAAGGAGTGGACTTAACAAGCTGGTCGATAGATCGATCTGATAAGTTCAAACCATCTACCCAGTCGATACCAAGAAGGTTCAGATCGCAGTCTGCTACGCACACGACTCCAGTGCCGGTTCGGTTGGCGACTTGTAATTCACAGTTAAATTGACCAATAACACGAAGTTTGCCACCAGATGCAGTACTTGCTGGTTGGTATTAGTTTCGGTGCCTCAATTTCGTGCCATGTACCGGATTATGATCGTTATATCAGATGCTGTGTCTAGCTGTAACTTGACAGTTTTGCTGTTTGTCTGAACGGTGACGTATTTTCTATGCGTTGATGAATGCAGCTGTGATGTAGCAAATACGGTGGTTGAGTGTGACTTGTAATCGCGTCTTTTACTCGATGACCGTGCACTCTGACGATGAAGCCTAGGGAACCGCTGTGTTTTACAGTGTTTCTCTTTGTGTCCTCGGTGATGACAGACAGAACACTGGTGCTTCTTAAATGGACATCATTTTACGTAGTGCCAATCTCCGCATTGCCAACATGCCGATGATGGTTTAGTAGGGTTAGGAGCTTTGGTACTGTTGGACGGTGTAGTGCATGTGTGAGCGACATTGAATGCATTGTTGGATAGTGAATGCTCCAACATGGTCGTGTCGTGCTTCAGATTATCCAGGCGTTGACATTCGTGAGCCCAAATCTTGCAAAGCTATGTGGGGAAAATTGTTCAAGATTGCTAAGCAACCTTGTTCTTATGTCACCAACAGTTTGTGACTGTAGTCCGCAGACATAAATCAAGGACTTAAACTGGTTTTCCGTTATAGTAGATAACTTGAAATGTTCACATTCCAGACTGACTACCGGCATAAGTAATAAAATCTTCTCCCTCCCGCTTAGTTAATTTTATACATTGATAAACGGGCATTAAACAAAGAGGAACGCTAACCGAAAATTTCCGAAAGTATCCTGATTGTTTCATTAAAGGTGAGCTCCCAGCTATTTCTCGAAAAAATGAGATTACAGTACCGTGTGTGTGCTCCGTCGTACCGATTTTCCGAAGCAGTTGTCGAACACGTCAGGCATAGTCAGTGTTTGAGTTGGATGTTGAAGATATCTTCGTACCGTTTGAACCACGAATCGAAGATTAGCCCAGCATCAGGGTCGTAGTGGAACTCCATGATACTGTTGAGAAATACATCGAGGGAAGTAGACTCACTGGGTGATGTCGGTTAAAGTGTAAGACCGAGTTCGAATTGAGTTTGCTGAAATTGCAAGATAGCTTTCAAGTCTTCAGCAATTATTGACTTTCTGCGTGGGTTCCGATCGCCAAATCTGTTGTATCGTTGATGAATAGGACCTCAAGCTATCCCGACTGATTGCAAAAGACTCAGCAACGAAGCACGACAAAAGTATATTATATATGAAATCAACACAGTAATTGGCTTCAGCAGCTTGGCCTCAACTTGATCGACGGCTGTGTTGATCACCCCATGACAGATTCCAGGGTTGTTGTTGTCGCTGTCGGTTCTTTGCTTATGTCCCGTCGATGTACTTGTTTGACCTTTAGGTGAGCGTCTTGTTGCACGTCACAACTGAGATCATTTTTCATTGATCCCTTTCTGACACTTTCCTCTTCAGGTTTTTCGTAAGAAGGTTGCTTCGGGTCTATCTGGAACCGTACAGCTTGTTTCCGTCGGCGTTC
>LOND01001347.1:9143-26181 GCA_014220965.1 Paragonimus kellicotti | reverse complement strand
GCCCGACGGTTTGGCTGGGGATAAAAAGGTGGAGCGTTTATGTGGGTGATACCAAAATGACGGACAAACTCACGGACTTGGTTCGAAGTGAACCGGGCGTCATTATCTGACACAATTGTCTCGGGGACACCGAACGTCGGGAACAACCATCACAGATGTCGAACTGTGGCGGTCGTCGTGTTTTCGGACATCATACATACTCCTGGCCATTTACTGAGTGTCAACCACGATCAAGAAAGTTTGCCCGGTCATGGGGCCAGCAAAATCGACATGTAGACGTAACCCTGTTTTTTTCTGGAGCTGGCCACGGTTCAGGCGGTTGGCGATTAGGAAGGCCTAGGGTACATGCACATCGTGAGCAACTGTGGCATGATCGTTCGAACTCCTCGCCCATGCCAGGCCAGTAGACGTAACTGCGGGCCAAACTTTTCATCTTACTTATGCCAGGGTGCCCAATGTGGAATTGAAACAATACCTTGTTACGTAGAACAGGTGAAATGACGACACGAGTTGCAAAGAATAACCGACCATCAACAATGCTGAGTGCGGTCCGGCGTTGAAAACCTGACGAACTTCTCCTCCTGGACAAGTGTTTGGCCATCCGTTCTGGTGATATTCTATGGCCTGCTGTGAAACGCTGTCATTTTGGGTGGGATCGCGGACCATAGCGGAAGAAACAGGCAAGTAGGAAATAGTCTAAACAACGACAGCACTAACCTCTGGTTCTCTATCGAGAGGTGCGACTATAATATCTTCCGCTTCTACGGAGTTTGAGTTTGATACTCAAGACGGTGGTAGGAGACAATACCAGCTTGGCCAGATCTATCTGTTGAGGGCGTACCCCTAATAGCAAGATTGTAGCCAAAAAAAGTGTCGTCGAGCCCAGCGTCATGAAGACGGGTTGCTCTGTATCACATGCGAAATGACATCTCTTACTCGTGAACCAGAAATGGCCAAGTAGTGGTTCTGGTCTGTCAACCAGACTCGAAAAGCTTGGCCCTTATGTCTACTGGCCTGGTATGGACGAGGAGTTGGAACGATTATGCCACAGTTGCTTACGATGTGCATCTACCCAAAGCCCTCCTAATGGCCAACCACTTCAACCACCGTGGCCACGTGGTCACGTCTACATGTCGATTTCGCTGGCCCCATAAACGGGCAAAATTTCTTGATCGTGGTTGACGCCCTCAGTAAATGGCCAGAAGTATGTATGATGTCCGAAACCACGACGACCGCCACAATTCGACATCTGCGACGGTTGTTCTCGACGTTCGGTGTCCCCGAGACGATTGTGTCAGATAATGGCACCCAGTTCACTTCGCACCAATTTCGTGAGTTTGTCCGTCATTTTGGTATCACCCACATAACCGCTCCACCTTTTCATCCCCAGTCAAACGGTCAGGCGGAACGTTTTGTCAGCACATTCAAGCGTGCACTCAACAAGGCCAGAGGGGAGGGAACGACCACTGAAATCCTTGAAACGTTCTTACTCAACTACAGATCTACACCCAATCCACAGTGTCCTAATGGTCGCTCACCTGCTGAAGTGCTCATGAATCGACCGCTGCGACTGGTCCATGATACCATACGACCAATACCAGAAGGCTTACGAACGACAACCAAGGTGAAACTAACATTCAAACCTGGTGATCGTGTGCTGATTCGAGACTATCGCATTGGCAAACAGAAATGGATTGTCGGTACCATCATCAAAAGAACCGGTCACGTAACCTACAACGTACAGGTAAACTCGCACGTTTGGAAACGACACGCCAACCAACTGCGAAGGACCGAATGCAGCCTGTCCTGTACCGAACAACAACAATTAAGTCTCGACCTTCTCATGGATTCGTTTGACTTAAATGGCTCGTCAGTCGTTCACCACTCCACTCAGAGTACAAGTCAAAACCCGCAAAATAGACGCCGTTCAGAGCGCCGACGGAAACAAGCTGTACGGTTCCAGATAGACCCGAAGCGACCTTCTTACGAAACACCTGAAGGGGAAGGTGTCAGGAAGGGCTCGATACAAAATGATCTCAGTTGTGACGCGCAACACGGCGCTCACCTAAAGGTCAAACAAGTACATCGACGGGACATAAGCATGAACCGACCGCGACAACAACAACCCTGGAACCTGTCATGGGGTGATCAACACAGCCGTCGGTCAAGGCCGAAGCCAATTACTGTGTTGATTTCATATATAATGCCCTTTGACAAATATACAAGACACTTTTGTCGTGCCTCGTTGCTGAGTCTTTTGCAATCAGTCGGGATAGCTTGAGGTCGTATTCATCAACGACACAACATAAAGAAAGGGGAAGATGTAGAGAGAGGAAAAAGTTAGGCCAGTGCGAATAGAGATAACGCAAAACGAGCATCACTTACATTAGTTCTTCGCCAAATCGGATAGTCTTTAAATAAAAGTGTTCATCGTCTTTTGGAACCAGTCAGGCAGTCGGCAACGCTGTAACTAGGCAAGCCTAAGTGTGAGTGCCTTCATATTGCGAACCCACGTTGCCGCTTCTGGCCTAACCCAGCGCAGGCAAAATAAGGCACGACGTGGAAGTCAACCAGTTGACATCGTCAAGGCGCGGTCAAGCCAACGAAGCTTGTGAGACGAAATCATCACGATCAGTAGTAGAGTTTAGTCATCACCACGGTACGTCTGTTAACGTCGTAACTACTGATACGATGCTCCCATCACACGCCGTTAATACTTCGCAGATAGCGATGATCTAAAATTGACACCTAGAGGAAGTTCTTCGCGCGGGTGGAGCAGAGTTCGCTGCCGTAAAATAGGGCTACTCTTAGAGCAGTATTGTAGCGAAAAGGTATTCAGTAAAGGCACAATCTTTATTGACCAACTCGCTGGTTGCCATGCTACGCGTGCGCTTGCGTTTATGAGCCGGAATTCCATTCCACAACACACTGAGATCGAGCCGACGTCGTAGGTGGTGTAAGTAGGCATACGGCATCCGAGCCTTGCCTATACGATTTGAAAAGTTACCGGATATTCCAGTGACACTAATGCGGTCCCAAGGTGCAAGGACTACTCAGTCACCTCCGAAGGCCCACCGCCAAAAATGATAGCAGGCGAAGAGTCCTGCCAATGTCGTAGTAGCATCTTACACCGAGGAGGTGCAAAAACAATACCAAACTGACAAGGTGAAGTGTCTAATCCAACTAAGACGTCCTGAACTCGCCGTGGACACTCAGAGTAGAACAACGTCGTCCGCATACTACAAGTCTCGAACTCAAACACCTGGGAGAAATCTCATAATGTTTTCGCCGGCTGTCAGCTCCAGGAAGGAAGGCCACCCGAGGTGGTTGAAACGTAGAGTATTACAACTTGCTCATAACGTTGTGTTATTCTCAATCCATTTATCAATAACATGTTAAACACGACGCCCAAACTGTTTGACTTCATTCGTACTAAATTTGGTGCGGATATCTTACAACTGCTTTCAGGTAGTTGACACACTTTTTGAGCACAACTTCCTTCGATAAACAGTCCCAGAGTACAGATCTACTAACTGAATCAAATGTCCTCTGTGGTCTAAAAAGACGACAACTGTCGGCCTTCTAAACGAATGGCGAAGTTGAAGCATCTGGCGCAGTACAAGGATGTGATCAGTGCAGCCATGGCCAGGATGAAACCCAGCTTGTTCTTCGGATATGTTCGTCGCGCGTTTAGTTTAGACCAGGAAATCCAATGACTTCGAACAATTTCGAGGCAATAGGAAAGAGGCTAGTCCCTCGGCGATCTGCACACGAACTTCCGTTTCGGAGGACGTAGAAGCGTCAACAAACCAACGAGCACAGGCAGAGCCCGAAAACGTGATCATTGGCGTGAGTGATCAGTTGAATTGCAGTTATAAGCGTTCAACCTAGCGTTCTAAGCGTCTTTAACAATTAATGAACAAGCTCATTGTTGGCTTTGCAGACTGCATCGTTCGCATCCAGTTCCCTGCTACCCGTTGCTCAGATGAGATGAAAAAACTTCCGACAATTCCCGGTAGTGGCGCTTTGTAACATTTTGACAGCGCATTGTGTCCAACAGGACTCGCGACCTTCTCGAGTTTCGAGCGAGAAGCCTTGTGAACTGCTGGATGGAATATTCCGGCGAGCGTCAAGTTCGACCGATCGTACAGAGGCCCAGCATTTGTCAGCGGAACGCTATGCGCTATGCCGTACATAAATGCCTTGTGTGCTTCAATATCGCCTGGTGGGTGAGGTCCTAGACTGGAGGCAAATGCGTTCCAGTAGGTGTAGAACGCTTGTGCTCTTGTTAGGTTAGACATTAATTTGTGCTTGATAACATAATGACTGCCCATCAAAGTACAGAGCGAACTTGGCAACTGCCAGTGCATGATCGCAACCTCCACAGGTTTTCTGGATTGACCTAAAATCTTGGGATCAGCCATACCACTGATAACGGCGATTAAGGTGGTGCAGTGAGGTCTAGAAGGCCGAAAATAAGTACTCGTCAAAAGTAGATCGTCATCAGCATAGAGTTAGGCGAGCACAGTAAGAGTGTGGGCCACCTAAGTCAGCACCCAGCCTGTCTGTCTGAGCGCTCAAATTTGTAGCCGGCATTGTGCTCCGCGCAGTGTGCATAAGGTTAGTGAGCTGGTGATGAAGATCAACCTTGACTAAGTCTGGACCACAGTCTGTGAAAACATATACAGCAACAACAAACAAACAATATTTATTATCGGCGCCCTGAGTTTTCCTAAGTGTCCTTTCGAATCTGACGGCGCAAAGACAGCTGTTGACGGGTAGCCAGTCAAACAGCGCCTTCTCAACGTACGCGTTTAAAGCAATCCCAACACCGGTTTGATCACTGGCCTGAGCCACAGGGTCTCCAGACAAGTGTACATCGTAGGCGCATAACGAGAACGACCAACGGAGATTGAAATGGTTGCACTGAGCTAGAATCCCGAAGCTATAAATCGCAAAAAGGCAGATTTTGTTGGCGGAGGTCTCCAAAATATGTGTGAGATCTGCCGTTGACCTATCTGTAAAGGTGACGGAACACTGGAGGTGGCAGCCGCCTAAAAATCTTGAAAAAGTGGAATCGGCCGTTAAATGACCAGTGCAACACTTCTTCACGACACGAATGCGTCTCGCAGTCCAAGGGGAGTTAGAACTCAGATTTAGAACCCAGTCAACCGTAGTACGACGGTCGCAAAAAATCGTTATAGTTTAAGATATCACGGAGAACCCACAGCCACGGAGTAAGAGGAAACCGTCACGGATACGGAACGCACAGATCGGTCCGCTGGAAAGCGAACCAGATCAAGCGAGACCTATGAGGTTGTCTATGTTCCTACTCTTACGGGCGGTACTAAATCACTAGCAGAACTTAACAGTGCAGATAATAAGCTGTTGGGTAACACTCGTAAGCTTAGTTGGCACTGGGGCGTCACTCAGCGTAATCGGTATGTGCACCCTCGGGGCACAAACGGAAACTGCGTTACTAACTAACCCCTACAGACAATGGTGATCAAAGGCTGACGGAGGTTAGAATAATTGCACCGGTTGTAATGGCCGACTGTCGCACAGAGCACAGTTATGTGGTGTCTAAGCTTTCATTTCCGTAGTACAGCTGGAATGGATTTGCTGGACGGCCTCAAATACATGCTCGGCTTAAACAACCCCTAGCTAAGGAGTCCAGCCCGAAAAGCTCAGTTAACACCTAGTTCGAAAGCTTGCAAGGGACCTGGTTTTTTTCTCATGTTACTACAGCCCCCTTCGATGTGAACCGCCTAATCAGTGAAATGATCCAAATGAGTGGAGGTTCTGACAGAACAATTGAAGTCAATAATTGGAAGTCGCCTACACGTGTCCATTAAAGATGAGGCAAAACTAGGTCACACAAATCCTCTGAGACGTGGAGTGAATACTGTAAGCATGCTAGGTACGTGTATCTGTAAAACAGACAACAATAGCTATTTGTTGTAGTTTTGCGCACGAAACGGTCTGTCTTGAATGGTAACAAGTTTAGGAGCCTTGAACGTCAATAAGTCACCTGACGACCTCCGCTACCAAATCATTTATGAGCACAAGGTTAGTTATCGATAGCCTGGCTGTTTCTAAAAATGTAAGTCGATCTGGAACATCTCTCTGGATTCCGATTGCGCAATGACATTTGCCAGGTTCATCCTGCATTTGGTAAGAGGTCACATCAACCACAAATGATGAACGACTTAACCAAACAAACAGAATCGCAACCATTCTTGTCCTTATTGTATAGCCTCATACAGGGACGGCATCGAATCACTCAGGGCACAGAATCGGCACGTAAGACATAAATGTGGCAGTAACTAGTGTGGTCCTGCAGTTCGTGCGACTGCCAACTGCTGGATGTGTGTGCAACCTGTCCGACTTCTTGAAGCCCACCAGAATATTCCATCCAGTGGCGAGTATAAATCGGGGCACAAGGCTATTCTCAGGGAACTCAGGAGGCAACTAGGAGAGGTGTGAGAAGTTTGGTCGATATAATGATATACTGAGATGAAACAGGCCGGAGACTGGTAAGCTAGCCTACCTCATCCGATTAACACGTACCAGGAAGCCAGATGTGAGCAAAGCAATCTGTATAGTCAATGGTGAACTAACCCACAACCTGAAACGATTCTCAGGACGTTCGGTTAAGTATGTCGAATGGTGGTGGCACAGAACACCAACCCAGTCGACTTTACCTTAGGGTAACCCCACGCCGAACTGTGCGTTGACTTCTCTTCGCCCTCAAAAACAGAAGTCAAACTTGAGATCAAGTTCCCCGAATGTCACAAGGCATCTGGCTAATGAGATTACCCTCACGCGATTTTCAAAGAGTAGAGCCCAGCTCTGGCCAAAGAACTAACGGTAATGAACCGGATAATCGTTCCGAAGGAAAGTGGATTGGCTAATACGATCCCCATTTTCCAAAACGACGCACGCACTCTGTGTGCAGATCGCCGAGGGACTAGCCTCTTTCCTATTGCCTCGAAATTGTTCGAAGTCATTGGATTTCCTGGTCTAAACTAAACGCGCGACGAACATATCCGAAGAACAAGCTGGGTTTCATCCTGGCCATGGCTGCACTGATCACATCCTTGTACTGCGCCAGATGCTTCAACTTCGCCATTCGTTTAGAAGGCCGACAGTTGTCGTCTTTTTAGACCACAGAGGACATTTGATTCAGTTAGTAGATCTGTACTCTGGGACTGTTTATCGAAGGAAGTTGTGCTCAAAAAGTGTGTCAACTACCTGAAAGCAGTTGTAAGATATCCGCACCAAATTTAGTACGAATGAAGTCAAACAGTTTGGGCGTCGTGTTTAACATGTTATTGATAAATGGATTGAGAATAACACAACGTTATGAGCAAGTTGTAATACTCTACGTTTCAACCACCTCGGGTGGCCTTCCTCAGGAACAGTGTTATATCAATTTAAAATTATAGAGAACAGTTGATTATACTCGGAGCTCAAATCAGCTTGATGGATGGCTAAGGTAATTACCATTGACGATAATTAACACTGCTTCCATTATGAAAGACGAAAACAACGAAGTTACCTAAAATCGTAAAGGCATAATCATGCAACCAGTGATTTACTTACCAGAGGGTGGTTCATTCCTCAAGTGATGAAAAGCTAAGCATTGACACAAACCGACGGAATATGGTTTTAGTCGAGACAAGCGAATGACTTGAGATGCAATTCCATTTAAAATGTCTAATGCAGTGGTGGATTTCCGTTGAGACGTTGGTTTTGTGGTGCAATCACAAGGGATTAACCACTCGTAGACACTCACTGACTGACCAGTATCTGTACACAGTCCGTCAAAGCGCGCTCGAGAGGCAAAAGGTACATTGTTGTCGCCAACGGAAGAGCTATAACAAAGAGCAATCAACATGAACACGGTTTACATCGCAGAGAACAACACGCCAATAGATCATTCACTCACCATAGATTGTCTGGCTTCGTGTGAGGACCATCTACACAGCAGCCCCTATACAGCTCAAGCTCATGACGAACCAGTTCTGTGTATAATGGCAGCGGTGGATGCAGGAGTATTAGACAAAGCTGGGATCCGTATTGAACACATACATCTATGTCTGATGAGTGGACAGCCAGTGATAAAAAGCTTTGGGTTTGACTTTCCACTGTCCGACATAGAAGTTTCCATCGTAGAAAATAACCTGCGTAAAGAAGCGGGGAAGAAAAAACATAAGAAACGCTAGGCAGATGACTGAACTCGAAAAGTTGCAGATCACGTTGTGAACTCCTCAGACCCTTGCCGACAAATGGCAGCGTCCCAATATTATCGCTGGTCCCCATTAGCATCAAGCTGATGATTGATTGGTTGAAGACGGTTTGTCATCCACCCTAAGCAGATATACTTTGCAACTTTCCTTTCCTTTCATGCACGCACACTGCTTAAGCTAGTGATAAGTGGCAACGTGCCGCAGAAGTCGGCATAAGTCAGCGAACACCACTCTAATATCAGGCAAACTGGCGTCCACTTTGATTCTTATACTACTGGCAGTGGCTAATGCGACATCAGCCTTAAACAAATGTCTTCAGGTGGATGCCTCCAAGCACATCTGGGAGCACTCTGTATACACAACCTAACGTCATCTCAGTAGCAAAATGTTGTGGACGTAGTCATTATCATTCAGCTCTCCATATCTTTCGGGTGCCGGAAACAATCCTCCGTTACTTCACTTATGACAAAAAATATCGAAAAGTGAACGATCATCATGGAGGCCATCACTGACAGGAAATTTACCACACAATTCTGGTAGTTCAGAATCAGGGTACGCTACAGTATCGACAACGTGTTCACACAGTTGTTCGGACCGCCCCTGCGTTTAAACGACTTCAGAAGCGTGTATTTATCAACGGAGTGGAAAGCCCTAATGCAATCAATAGGAAAGGCAACAAGTTGCTAGTGAAGTACATAAGGTCCATGCAGAATTTGTCAGCGGATGGAAATTTTGTTTACATGTCTGTCTAAGATGAAATTCCATCTGTTCTTCCCTACAGCCTACCTCAGGCTGTGGCTAGCTAAGAGATAATCAAGAACACCAGAACCACAGCTATGAGCGGGATCAAGTTAACTCTCGTGAATTCCTCAACAGCTTTTGGTTTCTAGACTAGATATGAGAATTATTATGAATCGACAACTACGAGGGAGGTGTTCTGTTATGACCCGCTGGTCAACGATAACGATAATGTCTAGCGCACGACTATAGTAATACACGAACACGTAGCACCGAGCGTAACGATAACCAGAAACCCCAGAAGAACACAGAAGACCTTGACCTTCAGTCGAGAATGTATTTGCTCTCTAACCAAAGGTAACATTGCAGACCAGCGTCTGCATATATATAGTCTCTGAACAGCCTTGAAGAATCCCACGTTAATTGATGCATTAAAAGTGGGATGGGCCAATCAGAGACGCCGGAGAAACGTGCGCCAAAATTGAGTTTTGGCACGTTGTGGCGCGAAAAGATAAATTCAAAATCACAATTTATTTTTCGAAGATAGCTCGAAAAATAAACCCTTTTTGGGGAAAATAGACTTTCCCCAACATGTTCAGTTATTCATATTGCTGGTGAACAGTAGGGAAATTTGTTAACACAAGTTGAACATCACTCACAACTGACCACACCTGTTGTACTTTCATAGACTCTCCAATCAGCCTCTTTTATATTAACGACAACTACCGTCAATCACTACCGTCTCTGAAGAATGCCTTCAGTAGGGCAGCTAGGCCTACAGTTTAAACTGAGAAGAATATGGGCTTCAAACGCGTTTTATGAGGTACTGTGAATACCCCAACTTCGAAGGCAGTTCTGCATACACAGTGGAAGCTATCACCCCGCGTTAAGAATAAACTCGTCCAGCAGGCACACAATCTAGATAACAGAGCCAACAGGAGAATCGATCTGAGAATCTGACTACTCACGCGAAGTCAGTAACCAATGTGAAAACATTAACGCGATATCGGTAGTCTCAGTTCACGTAAGTGGCTGGAGTTGCTGGTCATTACAATTCAAATGCATGTACCTACCGTATTAAGTTATCGGGGATAAAATTAGCGGCATACAATCGAAGCAATCTCAGCAAGAACAAACGTACCCCGCTAGGTAAGCCTCCTCGTTCTTTCGTTTCTGAAAAGCGGACTGAAAATAAAAAATTGTCTTAAGATACCATCAGTAGGAGTTTTTGGGTTCACGTTGATATAACAGTGCAATACCACCAAAAATCTACAGTTCGTACTCTGTTACTTCATTTGACGCCTGATTAGCTATCACTCGATGAAACAAGAGACTGATCAAATCTCCACATCGGACAATGTACACAACAACACATTTCCTTTTAAACCATTCAAAACAGTTCAATTCGATTATTACCATATCTATGGATTAGTATCACGGCCGCTCAATATTGTTGTCACCACATGTGCATGAGTTACCATACCGATGTGGGACGTTCGCCATTTTATTCAGCCTAATAAACCATAAACGGGGATTGGAGTCTCCATTACCTCGAAAAATTGTCTCGAATCCAACAAATAAACGGTATCAAACATACGTTCACCTTGGTATGTTACATGACGGCAAATCCCGTGTTCTAGAAGCTGGACATTAACTAACCGATTGTGCTGTCAGTAATCAATAATTTTTTATTACGATTTCTGAAAAGTCCACATACCGAGTTGTAGTAAGCAACTGGAGCCCTCGCGACTCACAGAGTCGGTGGCTTGAGACGTTAGGTGAGATGGCGGCTAATCGAGCTCAGTGGCGTGAATGTTGTCGTTGTTTGGCCGAGTTGTCTGTGAAGTGAGTGCACTTAATGACGCGGGGCAGTGAAAGCCGTAAGGAAGCTGTCTTGCTGATGACGCCTTACTTTCACTTACAGCTCGGTTGTTTGTTTGCAAGGTGTAGGCGCCTTGATGTTGTATGTTTGAATATAGACGTAGCTATTTTTAGTAGTTAGGTCCCCTTCCCCTCCCCTTCTTTTTTCTTCTCTCTTCCTATATAGGTTTTTTTCCCTCGTGGTTGTGTGGCAGTTAAGCATCAGTGTGAACCACTGATGTATTGCTGTCTATGATGATGATGATAGTGAGGATGAGTATGCAACTAGAAATACGACACATACATACACCAGAAGTAGAGAAACAATGAGGAATTCCTCCATGTTTCGCGGTTTGTAGAATGAAAACCGGATGTATGAAAACCTGTTCCAACAACCCGAATACTTTATGTACCACTTGAAAGTTGACAATCACATGAGTTCATTTATGATAGCCTTCATGATACCTGGACTGACAGCTTACTTAATTTGGGCAGATTTTTGATGATACTATGGTAAGCATCAACAATCGAAGAGAGATGCAACAGAAAAGCACAAGGCGAATTACTGATCCTATAAGAGTACCTATTCAACAAAGAGTCGAAAGTGAGCGGAACTGGTAGCTACCGTGAGTTCTTAGCCGTCCTAGTGATCTGCAGATCCTAACACGAATGATCGTTAAGGTCGAAGCGCCTACGTCGTATGCTCAACTGATGCTCAAACCACCACTGCGTCTCCTGCTTCTCACAGCAACCTTGTGTTTCAACAAACAATGAGTAGCCAGAAAAACAGAGACTTGGGACTCAACGATGCATGGCTAACCGTCCGCGACGAATCATTGGAGATGCGACCGGTTCAGTTTGTCATTATAAAACGAGTTAAGGCAACGGTTGACATAATTAGACCAAAACAATTGGCACATGCACTCACGATATTGCCAATACTAGCCTCGTTAAAAAGCTACTTGGAAGAAATTCGTCCTCAACAGAACGAACTGATGAAAGAGCTCACCCAAACAATAAAAACAACCCTGATGAGAAGCAAATAAGAAGGCCTTTGATGACACAGTTGCGATAGACTAGCTAAGAGAATGACAAAACGATATTGAGGAATAGAAATAGACTACAAGAGAAACAAAACCGAAAACCTGCTTAATTCAATAATTTCAATAATTTGAAATGCTACACAATATCACGCAGAAAAAACCGTTTAGAACAGTTAAAATGATGTTGCGTCGAACATACAAGCCAATAATCACACAAGAAAGTGGTCATTGTGAAATTGGGTATACCTGAGCCTCAGAAAGACGCCAGTCGTACGCTTGTCGAATACAATTGACCTGGAAGATAAAACAACCGATGTGAGTGAGTCACATCAACATCACGACGCGAAGCATAATGATAACATTTACATGTGAACGCCTAAGTTAGAGGGTTAAAATTAGCTAACTTCTCTAACGCGTTCGAATAAAGTCACTGAAAATAAAAAGAAGACAAAGGGATGGAAAACAAATTAAATTTCGAAGCTTGGACATGAAGCTGAGTAAACATTACAGAGACATATGGAACGTAGTACAGCAGCCAGTTACTGTAAAGTATACAAACACTGCTTCACGATTATTGGACACAAGTGTGAGGACAGACTGTGCGCTATTACAAGACTAAAAATAAGCCGTTACTAAAAAATAGGTGGACGGAAACAAAAAGGTGAAGCGGTTTGCAAGACTTTTCGATGAGACCTAATTGCGAAGAAACTGGTTTTCATCTGGAATCCGAACCATTGACAGAAACAGCATGCCAAAACGCAACAAGCGCTCTACCAGCTGAACTACGAAACCACGCCGGCGCTCAGAAATTTTCACATTCGAACTGTTATCTGTCCAGATCCACTGTTTCATATGGAATCCACCAAATGATCCAGTGGCTTGACTGTCCAAGCAGGATTTCTCAACAGTTCACGCTGGAATCCACCAACGCCATCGTTGCTCACTGAAATCGAGTTTCATCTAAAACTATGGAATCTGCCACAATACTTATAAGTATAACAAGATTATATATGTGCACACATAATCTTGTTATTGTTGTGTAACTTGTTCTACATTATGAACTAAACGCCTCTACAAGTCAACTTGAAGTTCGTGTTCAGCCCGACTACAGCCTCGACTTCGGCCTCATCAGAGCCTTCAACGTCAGACCTTCGAGAGGCCTCATGGTGGGACCAAGCGCAAATGACAACCTGTCGTCACTCTACGTCGCATAATCCGGACAAGAGGACAGGAAGTGAATATGACACTACGGCTCGGCAATCGACCATCCAACCACAGTTGTGATTGTACCTATCTCACTGCTGGATGGAAACGGTCAGTAATTTGCAATACTCAATCCGCACTTATCAGATATGCACATTGTACACATTTAAAGTGCATTGCACGCACTCTGACTCGGTGCACCTTAACGGAGGTGTGTCAGTGAAGTATCCATTCATCCGGAACAAATACAGCAATTAGTTGCCGCTGGTAGTAGTTCAGTAAATGGCGTTTATGTGGTCTTTGACATCGACCACTCATCTGACCACAGGCTATTTAGTTTATTCTGTGTGACTTGAGTTAGTTTACTCGACTCGACGCAATCCCGATGTGCTCAGTATATAGACTGACAAAAAAAATTCGCGGTCGATTGCAGTGTTGAAGGTGGACTGATGAATCGCGACTTCATCATAAGGAGCTGGATAAAAGAGTACGTGTCGAAAGTTTAGGATGAGCGAAACGAAGAAGGTATGAGTAGTCTCACAACGCGCAATAAAGATGGTTCAGTCCACGCACAGACCACGAGCTGGTCGACTGAAGAGGTTAAGATGGTCTTTCTGATCCTACTGCTAATGGTTGCAACTGAAAGGATCATGACAAATGAACGTTGTAAGTGAGGAACGATGGTTGGATGGGTGACAGAAATTCAGCAACAGTAAACGATGGCCACCTGAACAACAAAAAAAACGACAAAAACGTTCCATTCATTCTGGGTAAGCGGACATTCCGTCAGTGTACGTCCTTAGAAGTGCCGAGAATCTGAGCACTGAAAACAAGCTGCATTTACACAATACATACGTTTGGTACATTCCGGCTGAGTGCTGCAAGCTACCTTGTCCACATTGTGTCTAAAGGTGCAGGTGAGCATCACAGATTTCGCGACTGATAGCGTTGTCGGTTCAGAGTGAATAATAGCATTTCAAATTTGCCAAACGTCGAGTCAGGACAAACTGGCTGAAGGAGAAAATGGAGACTGTTCGTTAAAGTAGAAAGGGAAATTCAGGAAGGAATTACGTTATTCCGAGAGAGAGTTTTGCCGTTCGCTGAAACGGTCGCAACCAGTCGACTCAAACCGGCTTTGTGTGCACATAAACAATTGTTCATGGACTTAGTAATCCTTCCTTGCTCACCAATTGACTATCGACTCTTTCAACGTGCTTGACATAGAAACCGGTTTATGGTATTGTAAGTTTGCTATTCATGAGCCGAAGAGAACTGTATGTAATCACCAATCTTCATGTTGCAAATGCTTTGTTAAAGGTCGTCGCTCAAGTTCACATACACCACAATGACGCGTACTTGTACACAAGCTTGGAATCAAATAAACCGTAACAGATCTAGTAGTCCGAGTTCGGGCTGAAAGGGGAAACTCTCGTGATGTGACAACTGAACTACTTCATGATAAGTAAAGCAATACTACGCGTCACATCCTACGCTTGGTATAAAGTTATAAGCAAATACCTCTTTCAAACGAGATGGCTTATGGATGAATTTTCCAGACTGAGCTGTTTCGCCTGTAGTTTGCGGTTCTCATTAGTCCACTTCCGAGAAGTATCTACTGAAGTTAAATATTCCAAACTCGTCTCGATGATCTCTTTGAGACAAACCTAGAAGAGGAAAGGAAGAAAAACAAGAAAACAATCACCCATCATTAGAAATAATATCACACGAATGATATTAAAAACAAGACGGTATGATAAAAAGTAACGCACCAGAGGGGACATCATAGGTTATAACGGACACAGCAACTGAGGAGAAAAATACATTATACGCTAGCTTACACACATGTGAATTAGGGTCAGGATTTAAACCAATAAGAGTTATGAGGTTTAGTAGATGTTATTTGTTAACCAACGTATCCATCCACCTATACCGAAGTTTCCGACTACTTGTGTTCTACTTTCTTCAACGCGAACACCATGAAGCGCATCCTGATGACAGCCAGGTAAACAGCGGGTATTTGGCAATTCCCTTATCCACGTGACGTTCGAAACAACTTACAGACGACGACCTACCGTGAACTACATGATCCGATATCAGTCACAATAAACACGGTTATCAGATCACACGGGAACAATGCGATGTCCGACTGACCTGGCCTTTCATTGACGTAATTATAGCATTCAGACGATCGACAAGATTGGCCTGAAATTTCAGAGAGATGCGTTCAACACTCTGAATTTGAACTGTTGGCGACCTGATCAAATGAATGGAGAAAAAGGAACGAAAAGGAACCGGCTAGTAAAGTAAAATACGATCGACGACAATACACGATGGGAGTCAACAGAATGCTAACGGGTAGTTAGATCGTGAACAACGAAGACAGTGATCAAGAGGAGCACGAATTTTAGGGTTATCACGCGACACGCAAAATACGTCAGCTACAATTTACGAAGTAAACAGATGATGTTCAAAATGACCAGTTTCATAGTGCAGCAAACAAATTCGTTTTCAATGGGTTGTCGTCACAGTTTGTGACAATATTGTTGGGAAGAGCACTGACAAGATATACAGAGGGAGGGTGAATCCACGAGGCTACACCATTCAAGATCAAGTAGCAGCTGAGACGCCATTTAAACGATGGCTTTTAGATCGCATAAAGAAAAGAAATGGGTGAAAGTAGTTTGAAAAAACTAGACCTAACCTTCATGAATGCAGACAGGTAGATGCTGAGCTTGAAGTTCGACGTCCCATATATACACACAAATCACAGCTCCCGGCTGAGTAACGTACTCGGTGGGTTGAACGAAACGTACTGGTCGAATTTACTGGACGATCCAAACCGACCGTGGGATGAAATGACAATGCTGAGTTTTGTTGATTCATTATTGAGGTGTACCGGATAATGTTCATTTGGTTCAATAGACTAGTTCAATTCACCGGCACAGATATGACAACAGGTATGGAAAATTCAATTGCTGATGAACTGACGTTTACGGTGCACAACGACTAACAGAAGAGCCTCACAGAAAGTTACGCAACACTGGTATGAGAAATGAGCCGCAGTTAGCGCGAAAAGGAGCCATGTAAGTAGTTCTACTTCTAAAAGTTGATCAGCCAGCTGAGGGAATCAATAGAGGCGTCTTAAAACCTGGTACTAACACAAGACTGCCGACAAACAACGTGCCGACCTCAACTCGAATCCAATAACGCATTCACGTTTGGAAGACAAAGTATCCGAACTTGTGGCCTACCTCAGTGTTATTCTTCCATTTTTCTTCAGAAACAAGCTGGTTGTATGATAGGGTACATTCGTGAATATCATGCAACCTGGCTCAACAACAGAATCACTAAGTACAGCAATATTACTACATTAACAAAGCATGGTTAATCCGAAACATCCTTCCAATGAGATGAGTGCGATTCATTCAGTTGCCAGAGTGAAGGTCACCGACCGACGTCACTGGAAAGAAAAATATTTGACCATAGTTGAAAAATCCGGGTATGTGCTCTTAAACATCAACATCGTCAGAGCAGCCATGAGACTAACCAGGAGGCGGTGTGGCTCAGGCTGCCGCTCACCTAAACAGCGAAATGGAATATCCTAGAGGAGGAACATTATTAAAAAGGTTGAAAATAAACAAGAGAAGACAAGGCGGAAAAACAGGAAATGGTGTGAATGCACGTATACCATTGACTGCGACACACACCCATCTCGGATGATGATTCTAACCGACGACTTGGGTGATCACAAGAACCCCAACCAGGCAGGCGACACCTACCCACTTTGCTCAGTGGAACAGTCAGAGCCTTCATATTTAAAGACCACGTTGTTGCTTGACCACAACGCGGTTTCACCCAATTGTTGGTAGTCTTAGTATATAATACCCGATATGGTAAACGCTCAGCTGGCATGCGGAATACGTGACCCAACCATCGCAGGTT
>LOND01001346.1:75155-96302 GCA_014220965.1 Paragonimus kellicotti | reverse complement strand
CCACCTGGTTCTGAATATGATGACGACCATCGAAAACGCGAGCTGACTAAAAGCTTGCGCAAAGACCGTGAGCACTACTTGATCGAACAGTCGAAAGAGATAGAAAGAACATTTTTATCTGGAGGTAGCGGAAGGCTTTTTTCCCACTATTCCGGGGTTGTACTGATCGTCGAATCCATGTGAGTGAAACCATATGTGAAAAAGATGGTTCACTTATCACCAATCAATCGCACCGAATTGACAGGCGGGCCGAACATTTTGAAGAACGGTTCAGTTGACCTCAACCAGACTATATGGACGACGGGACCCAAGTGGTCAGTTTATTGTCTTCCCGGTGGCACTCTATATCGGAAGCAGAAGTGGTCCTAGAGCTCAAGTTATTGAAGCGTAATAAGGCTCCTGGACCAGACCTCTCTCTTCTTTCAAGGATGGCGGAGAGAGGTTGATATCAGAACTGACTAAACTCCTCCAGACGATTTGGGAGACTGAAGAGGTACCTCGCGATTGGTGCTTGTCAACAGTAATTCCCGTTTTCAAAAAGGAGGGCCGAACGCCAGGGGCATCAGTTTGGTGTCTGTTGTTTTCAACTTCCAAGTTACTCACTGGCCTCATTTTACGTCGGCTCACTAAACCCAGAGAAAGTCAGATACGTGAAGAACAGGCAGGAGGGTGCGTTGACCACATTTTTACCTTGCGACGGATCTTGGAACATCGGCACTCTTATAGGCAGCCGACGGTCTTGGTCTTTTTGGACCTGAAAGCTGCTTTCGATTCAGTTGCTCGTAACGTTCTCTGAACTGTACCAGGGAAATACGTGAATCTGTTGAGATCACTGTATGCTCACTCTGCAAGCAGGGTGAGGGTTTATGGACAGCTGTCTCGGGCGTTCATCACTTCTAGTGGTGTTCGTCAAGGGTGTCCGATCTGCCTTTCCCTGTTCATTCTTGTCGTGGCTAACATTCTGGAAGTTCTGGATTCAGTGAGCTTAATGTTGGGCTTCCTGAGACTAGGTTGGCCAACATTCTCATCATTACTATAAACAGCAATACGTCAGTGGTTCTCACTGATTCTTAACTGCCACACAATCGTGAAAGCAAACCCTGTACGAAGAGAAGAAAAATGATAGGGGAAGGGATATAATTATGAAAAATAACTACGTCTATATCTAAACAGCAACACAGCTTCCTTGCGGCTTTTGCTAACCAACATCACAGACAACTCGGCCAAACAGGGGTCAGCAGTAGCATGTTTTCGCCTATCCACCCTGCTGTATGCAGCAGATAGGGCGACCCGGTTTATACTGCGAGACGGCCGATGCAGTATGGATTTATTGTTATTGTGAATATTCATGGTTGTGTGTGGGCTGAGATACTGCCAGGACGCCCAGACCTAGACAGAACGATTAGGGTTCTCAACCAAAGCCTTTGGCTCAAAAGCCTGTACCGCAAGGCAGCGGTTGGGTGGCAATGTACCAGAACTGGTACTTTTTCCGGAAAAAGATGCCAACCTTCTTCCAACCCCCAACCTGGAGGACCAGGAGACTGGTTTGTCAGACCTCTACCCATTGGCCTGCCTGGTATGAGTGACTCTATCGGTGTGGTGATCACACCGTCCAGTTTAGCCCAATAGGTCATCGAGATGCGCAAGCCGTCACACCACGTCAAGGTCCAGTCTCGTTGTGACCTCACGTCTTAAACCAGCCGGTATCGGTAGAGTGCTCGGCGTGACAGACAATTTGACATCCTCAGTACATGGTTTAGCCATCCACGCCTGTGCAAATATGTGGACTGGAACGAAGAACTGGGTTGACGGTCACTACCGAATACCTCACTTCCTAACCTCCTCGTTGCTTACTCGCTGATGCCACCCGATACGAGCGATCGAACGCAGACATCGGTGGTCAAATACCTGGAGACGGTTCACGTCCTCTACCCTGAGCGGCCAGGTTTCGCTGCCGTAAAGTAATACAACCCTCACTGTTTTTTTCTATACGCGGCCGTATAGCCTCAGAGGGATGTCATTCTGTCACCAGAGGTGTTCTAAATGACTGAATACTGCTCTAATCTCAGAGATACGCGCTACCATTTCATTACCCACTCCGCCACCGCTGCTACAGCTTCCCAAATACATTGTCTTACTTCAGCCCCTCTGCCGAAGACATGCAGACCATGCTGAACAAGGTGAATGACCGGGCTGGTTTGTATGGAATGCGCTTCGCACCTTCAAAGTGCAAAGTGTTCACTTCAAGACTGGGACACCCCAACCCTACGCTCCTCATTGTGGACACTCACTTACCTGGGTACTACTATCTGGTCAATGGGTAACATTGCTAGTGAGATATCAGTAAGGATAGCAAAGGCACGAGTTGGTGTTGCAAACGGGCGTCATTTATTGTGCCGGAAAGAAAAACGGTTGTTGAAAGGAAAGGTATGTAATACTTGTGTACGTTCTGTTTTGCTGTATGGTTCAGAAACGTGGACCTGTTCGCAAGGAAGATATCAACAGGCTTGCTGTATTTGACCATCGTTGTCTCCGCCATTTAGTCCACGTATAGTGGACTGATCGCCCGAGCAATGTGGCCGTTCGCCTGCGCGAATTTGAGGACGGCTGAGATACGTGATTAATTGGTCAACTAATCACGTTGCACAGTCTGCGATGGTTGGGTCACGTACTCCGCATGCCAGCTGAGCGTTTACCGTACCGGGCATTATATACTGAGACCACCAACAGTTGGGTGAAACCACGTGGTGGTCAAGCAACAACGTGGTCACGAAATATGAAGACCCTGACTGTTCCATTGAGCAAAGTGGGTAGGTGTCGCCTGCCTGGACTGGGGTCCTCGTGATCACTCAAATTGTTGGTTAGAAACGCTATCTAAGATGGTGTGTCGCTGTTGCTAGCGCATCAGCCAGCCCGAACACAGCCACATGAGTCCTGTCGACATCTGGCCGAGATTCTATGCAAAACACGCTGCACGTATGTGGTGATCTTGGCAGAAGATATGGATGCGTAAGTTGTTAGACTAACTGCCGATAAACACTATGGGTGATCAGCAGTCCATGATCATTTGTCGTATCAATGGTGATGAACATCTACTTCAGATTTGCACAGGCCGCAACTTTTTCGTAGCAAGCACCAAATTTAGACACTGCAAGCGTCAACTGGTCGCCTGCCCACCTCGCCGTTCAGCCGATTGTAGGCTTACATAGACCACCGTGCCGTCAGTGACTGCTGTCGAGGCTCCCTGGAGGATCATAAATCAATGTAGAGCAGCCGCTGTGACACTGACTGTGCGGTTGTTTGTCAAACTCGCAGTTTGTTTTGGTGGGCCTCCACAAAATCGCTGCCAGTTTCGCCTGATATGAACACCATTTTTTGTGGTACCAAAGTGCATTCAGTCGTCAGTCACCAGATCTCGCATCGCTTTTTCAAGCAATCCGACACCCTCCAGATAATTCTCGCTGGATGCGAATGCAACTCGGTCGGTACAACTAGCTCGCAAGGCAAGTTTAAAGGGACCGAGAGGCCAGTGGTCAACCGTCGCAATTTAAATGGAATGAGAATTCTCGGCACTTATCCCAACTCATCCGAACCACTGCCTTTAAATATGTAAGTGTAATCGGGGCAATCCGCGAGACCAACGGCGAACCCTCCTAAAATCCACAACGGAAAATATAACACTAGGCGAAACATTAGTTCAGCTGACCATCTGCGCCGCTGACTTTGTTTCCTGGCCCTGCGAGCACTTTCCGGCTGATAGACGTTTCGCCTCCAGCCTAGTTGGAAATGTCGCGAGCTATCCTATTTCCGAAGCGTCGCATGGTGTCCGACCTAGATGACGTACCCCAGACCTCTCCAGGGATTGGGGTTCTGTCCTAATCAGGGGGTTAACTTCGTAGTTACGAAGGTTCTGGGGGTAAGAAAGTCATCCAGAGTCCTCTAACAGTCGTCTGGATCTTCAAGGGAATTACCCGTAATACGTGTGACAACTATCAAGAGACATCTGATTCCGACCACGTCGACGATTGTGGCCTCAGTAATCGTTCATAGGTTCACACAAGTGGCTCGTCAAGCTTCCATGTATATCACTATAAACACGTTTCCATCGAATACTTTTGTTACGTTTGTTGCTTTCAGCAAGCTAATTATTCTGGCCGTAGCTTGCAGAATTGGTTTTTTTTCTAACTTCTGTTTTGACTCAACACCGCACGTCATTTCAGTCGCCCAACGGCCGACCGTGACTGCCGGTCCAAAAATTTCCGTCACCATCCAGAGGCTTGATATCGGTTCCAGCATACCTGCTGCTTGCAGCGGCGACCGGTACCGAGCACCAGTGTTTTATTCATTACACCCTTGGGCTTGGCAAGCTCTTGGGTGTCGTGTGAGCCAGGCTTCTAAAGCGTTGGTTCCGGGTAGGGTCTCCCAAGAAAAACTTATTTTCTGTTGCCTCACAGGTCCGGCTTTTAGGTCAGTGTCTGATGCGTAACACGGTTTCTAGACCAGACCTGTATTCTTTGAGGATGGTGGAGAGCAGTTGATATCAGAACTGGCAAATTGGCTCTAGTCAGTATCTGAAACTGGGAGGTCTTTCCTGCTTGTCAACGGTTATCCCTGTTTTCAAGAAGGGGGTTCCGAATTCTACGTGATAACCACATAGGTACCAGTCTATTCTCTGTCACGTCCAGGTATGTCTACTCTGTGAGCAGAATAGGTGTTTATGGACAATTTTTTCTGGCGTCCATTACTTCTATTGATGTTGGCGAGGGATGTTCATTCTCTTCCTTCCAGTTCAGTCTCGTGAATGACAATCTGGATGACGCGATTGAGAACCCTAATGAGATTGGTGTACAGTTTCCTTCTGGCACTAGTTTGACTGGCGCGAAGTAAGCGGATGCCATTGTCTTGCTCAGCTCTTCTGTTGAAAGCATGCGCATAATGCTACACAAAGTGATTGACGGGGCGTGTCTGTGTCAGGCTTATAAGCCTCACACACACGTAATTACGTGTGTAAGCCCCCCAAAGCGGTGAAAAATTCGTTTTCGTCAACGGATACTCGGGTGCTGTTTTTCCTGATACCTAGTTGCATCAGTAGTCTATGAGGTGGTAGTGAGACTGTATATGTAAAAGATGACTCACTTATTCACAACTTGTTTCGGCGACTGAGTAAATGGATTGAAGGCTTTGAGGAACGGTTCAGCCGGTCTGAAGCAGCTCACCTGTAGATGGATAGAGATTGTACGGTTATTTTTGACGTTTCCGGCTCTCCTCTGTCGGAAGCGGAAGTGGCTTTAGAACTGAAATGACTCGAACGTAACAGTGAGCCAGGTCTTGACCTTCTTTTTCCACTTGTTTCTAAAGATGATGAGAGATTGTTCTCCGAACCTACTACACTCTGTTCGGTACGGGGCTCTCAGAAAGTACCGCGGGGTTTGTATATATCAGCATTCGTGCCCATTTTCAAAAAAACGGTGTCGGGACAACCGAAGAAATGTTAGCGTCCTCTCTTCTACATCCAATATGCTGATAGGCTTCATCATGTGACGCCGTCTGAAACAAAGTAAAACAGAGGTTTCCGACCTGGTGCTGAGTGTACCGATCATATGGTCATCTTGCAACAAACATTAGAGCATCGCCGCATCTTTTCTCAGCCAACAGTTGTAGTAGTTTTGAACCTAAAGCCCGCTTTTAGTGTGATTCCCTGACAAGCTCAATCGTGGAGAAATCTCGCCAAAGTATGTGAATCTAGGGAGTTGGTTATGTGCCCACTCTAAATGCAGAGCTACTTGGCGGCATCTGTTTTGCATTAGCCTGTCATAGTGATTGGAGTCAAAAGACGCCTGCACACGTATGAACGGCTATCTCGCGCGTTCTTCACCTCCTGTGGAGTTCAACAGGGTTTTCCGATCTCTCTTTTCCATTTCAATTATTCTGGGAGGACCACTTGGCGATTCCCGAAATCTTGGAATGGAGCTTCTGTCGGGTTACAAGCTGACTAATATTCAGTATGTGGACGGCGTTGCTTTCCTCACTTCTACACAGAGCATACATACCACACTGTAAGGATTAAATCGTATATCTGGTCTGTAGGATGTGCACTTCGCACCTTTTGCCTGGGTGATATCATCTGGATAGCCTGTAATATTGCTGATTAGATCTCTACTGGCTTAGTGAGAACATGTAGTGCATTCACCAGCCTTCGTCGCTTGTGGTATCGCAAAGGTCTCCACTCGTCGACTAAAGTAGGGTTTATGTGTGCGCGCTCAGTTTTGCTCTGTGGTCCAGTGACCTGGCCCATTCTTGTGGACTGTGCACATAAACTCAGTGTTTGCCCAGTGCTGTCTCTGCCAGTTAGCCAGCATCGAATGGAATGACTGTGTAAGTGACTCGACAGTCTGTTGGCGTGTTTCTTGGAAATGTGCAGGATCGCGATCGATAACCGATATTATAAAAATGTTGTCTTCGCTGGTTTAGTTACGTACTCCGTATGTCGACGGGGCGTCTGCCATACCACGCATTGTTCAACGTAGCTGTTGATGATTGGAAGAAGCCGCAATGTTGACAGGCTATTGCGTAATCACGGGTTACGACTTCTTCCTTTCCATGAAGCTCCATTGTTTTCCTTGTCTCTTCTTTTGTTTTCCGCTCATTTGTTTATTGCTCTGCCACTTCGCTGGCTATTTTCAGAACCAGCGACAGCCTTTGCTACAGTACCCACGGTTACGACTCAAGGTTGAAAAGGATGATATCAATGAGCCCCTTACTTTCAATTATCAGAAGTCTGTTTACAAGGCGAAATATTTGAGTATAGGCATAGTTGCCTTTTTTGGTTAGATACCCCCTTTTCATCCTAACTGAGTACTGCCGTTCTGTCAATGGTTGTATGACAGTCATTCATCGGCTGGAACCATTGGTGTAGTTCTGTGTTTTATGATGATGAATATCCTACATTTGGAGGTTAGCACGTACCATTGCCATTCTGGAATGGATGCTGGCACATGTTAAATTTACTTCTGTTGACAGTCCGCTCAAAATGCTTCAAAGAAGAGCATTTTTTTATTTGTCCACAGAAGGTCAGGAGGTTTGCAAAAATTACTGCGGCATCGAGATACATTTTTCTCACATCGTCTCTAAAACTGTTGTCGTTATCCGGCACTACTTTTTCGATCCGGCCGTCTGTTTCGCCGAAAATTTGTTCCCAATCGTGTGTGTTAAAATCCTGTTGCATATCTCGTAGTCAGCCTCATGTTTCGATTCCCTTGATGCACTTGTTTCATAGTCCTTTTTTTCTTCAGAACTTTATTTGTAAAACTGATTGAAGATTTTAAGCCAAAGAGAAAAACCATATATATTTATGAAAATGGAAGTATGTATCTGCTCGAGATATATCCTGTAAATTCCAGGCGAATATTCCTGCCGTTGATAACGCCAATGTGTGGGGTCTCGTTGGATTGAAGAAAGGTGATAGGCGAAAGCAGAAGAAAATCCTCACTGAACTACACCAAACGGCCAAACCTTTAGGAACTGTTGACGAGATTTCAGATGCAAAGAAATCAAGAAGACTTGCTTTCAGGGGAGTAAAACGTCAGTTAACTCTTTGGAAAGGGCCAGTTCACAGCAATCGACTTGCTGACCAACTGATTTTCCCGTTGAACGATAATTCAGTAACTATTTCTGGATCAGAGGAAGCACTAAAATTAAAGAGTGATGCTCATATTACAGAGACCAAAAAGCAAGTAGATACTTTACAGGGCAGACTGTATGCTGCCGTGTATGGGAAAAGTGATAATAAATTGGCTACCTACAAAGAGGATGCGGCCATTAAAGCTGAGAAGGAAGTCAGGAAGAAGCTTCTGGAACAGGTATCTCAACGTGAGAAGGAGCGATTTCTTCTGGCTAGAGTTGCAGCAAATAACAAGATGTGTATAAGAGACAGAGCAAGAATTTTCACAGACATCAAAAGGGTCGTCTTTTGAAACAGTTTGAAGCAGAAATGGAAAAATTACGTGATAACAATCCCAGAGCGTTTGCGCAACGAATTTTAAAAGCCGAACTTAATCGAGCCAAGGAACGTGCAAGCCTGCGTCATCGTACTGGAAGCAAGTTTGCCAGATTACAAAAACTTCGGGCGAAATATGATACTGAAGTAAGTCTGCGCGCCAGTGGTTTACTTTTCTAAATAGGCGAGGACGTTGGTTGCCGAGATGCACGATAGATCCAAGGAGCTCCTGAAACGCCACGACACAAACAGTTCATCAGAAAGCGAGGATTCTGATATTGACATTACTTCAGAATCTGACACTGAATTATCAGATGAACTTAATCAGGAAAGTTCTGTTGACAGCGATATTGAGAGTAAAACGGATTCCCTGTTATGGTGGCGCGTGGCTAAGAAGCCCATTTTAAAGGTAAGTTTCGGTCGTTTAATTATTTTACTGAGTCGTATTTTTTAAGTGAGCTATCTTTTGGATACTACTTTCCTGTTTGGATTCGCCCGACAGATTGTCGTTTTGTTCGGAGTACCTTCATTTGGTGTTTGGACACAGCTTAATTGTTAACTTTGTCATATTTTCCCCAGCGTTTTTCTTGGAATATCAGTTTAAGCAACGGTCACCCTTACTACCCTGAATTATTTATTCTCTTGACTGACTTCAAACTCGCGAGCTGTGAGGAACGTGTTGCTAATTTTCAGTAAATTTCAGAGGCTCTAGCCGTGACAGTCTACACCATCAGCCAATTTGCCAGCTTTTTATCGATTGAAAGCTGCATTTCCGTTTTAAGCGACATAACATTATGATGAAACACTTCATGGGCTTTCAAGAGCAATGTAAACAGAAGACGAAAAGTGCGGATCAGATATACTCGGAAAACTCTGCTTGTGTATAGAAGCTAATCTCTCTAGCACTTGTAACCATTGTGACTGACCGTCGCACAGACTTATTATCACCCGTGATCAAACACTCAGTAGCACAAGTCTACGGTGCATCGTTAGATTTTGATCGTCACAAAGCTCTTCCGTCTCCTTGTCTGCTTTGATAGGTCGGTTCAACCAAGTATACTGTCTTAACGTCACAAAGTATCTATTACCATGTGGCACACGTTGTCTGTAAGATGGGCTTTCTTACTCCGCTTGTGGGGAAATTTACCCCACCGTCAACCGCTAATGTGTGGTCACTGATGATGCTAGTGATGTCTTGCGACATAGCAGACCATATCTGGGCTGGTCTTTCCCATATTGACGGGAACAGTTGAAGTGATTGTGGTTTCAAACTATAGTTGTGTTTGCCACGTAACTAATGTTGCTACAATCCATTGACATGTGAAGCATCACCTAGCACGCACAATAATACTGCAGGCTTTCCAGTTTGCCCAGATTAATCAGTCCCGTGATCAACTCCTTTCTACTCTTGCTTTCATGGACTGTCTGGTTTTCCTCAGGATGTGTGAGAAACGCCTCGCATTGCGGCTGGTATTATTTTACTACTTGACATAAATACTAGGGATATGCCGTCACAACGAGACTGGACCTTGACGTGGTGTGACGGCTTGCGCATCTCGATGACCTATTGGGCTAAACTGGACGGTGTGATCACCACACCGATAGAGTCACTCATACCAGGCAGGCCAATGGGTAGAGGTCTGACAAACCAGTCTCCTGGTCCTCCAGGTTGGGGGTTGGAAGAAGGTTGGCATCTTTTTCCGGAAAAAGTACCAGTTCTGGTACATTGCCACCCAACCGCTGCCTTGCGGTACAGGCTTTTGAGCCAAAGGCTTTGGTTGAGAACCCTAATCGTTCTCCTGTCTAGGTCTGGGCGTCCTGGCAGTATCTCAGCCCACACACAACCATGAATATTCACAACAACAATAAATCCATACTGCATCGGCCGTCTCGCAGTATAAACCGGGTCGCCCTATCTGCTGCATACAGCAGGGTGGATAGGCGAAATCATGCTACTGCTGACCCCTCCCCCACTGTCCTATCAAATTTAGCTCTCAGGCCCCTCCCGACCTCCATTTCTGATGATTACTCTACAGGTCCCACAATAGATATAGCTAATCATAGTAACACTGTATCGGTAAGTCCCATCTCTTACCATTCAGCCTCAGGCCTCCCTCGTCTCTTGCTTAGACCTAGAATGCGAATTAATATAGGTGCTTTCAACGTTCGCACTCTAAAGCAGATAGGTCAACAGGCCGCTCTCGCACGAACGTTAGACTCGTTGCATGTTGATGTCTGCTGTATCTCGGAGACTAGAATCCAGGACAGTAGTCAACGTATGGAACTAACAGCACCCGCATTGTCTACCCGATACTGGTTATACACTTCGGGTGACTCCACAGCCGCCGTTACAGGTCAGGCTGGAGTAGGTATAGTCCTCAGCACGACGGCCGCAGCCGCATTAGTAGATTGGATTCCTGTTAACAGTAGACTTTGTGCCGTCCGCTTGGCAGGTTCTGTTAAAACCAGCTCTAGACGCAAAACTTTCAGAAATTTTTTCATTGTGTCTGCTTATGCTCCTACTGACTGTAGTGATGCCGACGTAAGGACGCCGCGTCAAGGACGCATTTTACTCGGATCTGGCCACTCTCCTTCGGTCGACACGTGGCTCTGATATAGTCGTTCTGGCCGGAGATATGAACGCCCAGGTCGGCCGCCTTGGTGAGGCCGAAGTCTCGTTTAGGTGGCAGGTTTGGGATAGCATCACATCGCTCAGATAATGGTGGGCGATTGTTGCAGCTGTGCGCTGAGCATAAGCTATTTTTAGCCAGTACTAGTTTTAGGCATCGTGCACGTCAATTGCTATACTTGGCGCCCACCTTCTCCGAATCAGGCCTGGTCTCAGATAGACCACATAGCGGGGTTCCATTCAAGACTGTCGTTCTTATTGGAGCACATACTTGGATTCAGATCATGCGTTGGTACGTTGTCGTTTTGTTCTTACTTTTGCTGGGCAACGACCCCACCGACAGCAACGATTAGCTGTTGAGAAACTGGCTTTACCATCGGTAAGGCATAATTACCAAACCAGCTTAGAAAGCTGCCTTAGTAGTTCTCACCCTGAAGATCCTAATAGCTGCTGGACCGATATCTCACAGACCATTCATGAAGCAGGTACTGTAGCATGCGGCACGGGGGTTCGTGGGTCGAACAAACATTGGATCTCGGAGAAATCCCTGGAGTTGTTAGAAGCCAGACGGAACATTCCTCCTGGTAGTTCACATAACAAGTCTAGAAGAGATATCCGTAGGAAACTGAAACGTAGTCTAAAGGCTGATCGTGAGGCTTGGTTAGTGGAAAAAGTTAAGGAAATGGAAACCGCCTTTGCTTCAGGAGAACATAGACACACTCCCAGGCCACTGTCTGTCAGTGAAGCTATCAGCGAGGCAGATGGCACACTAATCTATAATAAGTCCAGAAGGTTAGAGCGTTGGGCGGAACACTTTGAGGGTCAATTTAGCTGGCCTCCTGCTTCTACTGTGTTGCCGCCACAAACTTGTGATGTAGCACCCTGGTCGGTAGATTTGGAACCACCCACTGAGACTGAGGTTCGCAATTGCATTTCGGTTCTCAAACGTAATAGGGCTGCTGGCCCAGATGATCTCGTGCCGGCACTTTTCAAAGAAGGTGGGGAGGCGTTAGTAGAGGCATTGACTCAGTTGTTTCAACTTGTGTGGACGACGGAGACCATCCCTCCGTGCTGGGGTCACTCGATAATAGTTCCCATATTCAAGAAAGGTATCAGGGGCTCTTGCGAAAACCATAGAGAATTAGTTTGACCCCAGTCATTTCTAGGGTTCTGGCATCCATTATACTTCGTCGACTCACTGCAGCTCGGGAGGCAAACATTAGGGAAGAACAGGCAGGGTTTCGCCCTGGGCGGGGATGTATAGATCACATTTTTACTCTCATCAAATTCTGGAGCAGGCAAACAATTGCCCTATTTCTCGACTATGAAGGTGCGTTCGATTCGGTGGATCGATCTACACTTTTAGAGTCGCTTAAACGCAGGGGTGTACCGACCAAGTATGTGAACATACTGTCGGCGCTTTATTCCCATACTTCAGCTCAGGTTAGGGTTTACGGTGAACTGTCTGACAGTTTCAGCACCAGGAGCGGCGTACGTCAAGGCTGTCCCCTTTCACCATTTTTGTTCAATTTCGTCATAGACGAAATAATGGAGGACTGTCTGCGGCACTCAAGATGCCGGCGTGGACCTCCTACCTGGTGAAAGACTGACTGATCTTGATTATGCTGACGACAAGGTGTTGCTGTTTGACACTTTCCAAGCAGCACAAACAATGCTAGACGCTATTTCGCGTTCTGCTAAATACTTCGGAATGCGCTTTGCAGCCTCAAAATGCAAAGTGCTTCTGCAAGATTGTTGTGATTACGTAGATTTAATGTTAGATAATGAAGTCATGGAGGTTGTTGACCGGTTTGTATACCTGGGAAGCTGCATCAGCGGCGGCGGAGGTGTAGGGAATGAAATAGAAGCGCGTATTTCCAAGGCTAGGGCGGTGTTCGCTAATCTGAGACACCTATGGCGACAGAGAGGTATTTCTCTGAAGCTTAAGGGTCGCGTATATCAGACAACAGTGAGGGCTGTATTACTTTACGGCAGCGAAACCTGGCCGCTCAGGGTAGAGGACGTGAACCGTCTTCAGGTATTTGACCACCGATGTCTGCGTTCAATCGCTCGTATCGGGTGGCACCAGCGAGTAAGCAACGAGGAGGTTAGGAAGCGGGTGTTTGGCACTGATTGTCAATTACATTACATTACATTTGCACAGACTTAGATGGTTAGGTCATGTACTAAGGATGCCAGCTAGTCGTTTGCCACACCGAGCACCCTTTGCCGACGCTGCGGCCGACTGGCGTAAGGTGCGAGGTTCATCAATGGACTGGTCACTGTAGATCGGGTTCGTCTCCCGGGCTGGGGCCCTCGCGACTCACAGAGTCGGTGGCTTGAGACGTTAGGTGAGATGGCGGCTAATCGAGCTCAGTGGCGTGAATGTTGTCGTTGTTTGTCCGAGTTGTCTGTGAAGTGAGTGCACTTAATGATGCGGGACAGTGAAAGCCGTAAGGAAGCTGTCTTGCTGATGACGCCTTACTTACAGCTCGGTTGTTTGTTTGCAAGGTGTAGGCACCTTGATGTTGAATGTTTGAATATAGACGTAGCTATTTTTAGTAATGTCCCTTCCTGCCCTTTTTCTTCCCATTCTTCTTAAACAGGGTTTGTCTTTTTATTATTCTTGGTTGTGTGGCTATTAAGAATAAGTGAGAACCACTGATGTATTGCTGTATATGATGATGGTGTGAGATACAATAGCATCCTAATGTTAATTGTACCATACTTCATTAATTGACACCTCTTTCATTCCTACTGAATAAAAGTGCTTTGGCTATCGGTGAGTATGACCCATTAGCCCCTTTTCCAGTGCTTTACTGTTTTCACTTCATGCAGCCTTCACAGGTCACCGATCATGTTGAAACGAAGTCAGCTTCAGCTGGGCAGCCCACAATCTTGTCTACTTTGGTAGTCGATGATGTTATTGATCGATGTATTGGCTTTAAAGACCAGAAAGCGCAGGAAAATGATCTTGTTGAACCGGAATCCGAAGTTCTCGACCCGGATTCGGAGGCGTTCTATCGCACAGTGAGGGAGGCTTGTGCCACTGATCCAGCTTTGAAAGAACAGTTCACGAAAGAAAAGGAGGAGACAGTGAACCAGGAGACTCCGACGGATATCGACACATTTCTACCAGGTTGGAATTCATGGACAGGTCCGGGATTAGAGGCCGAGAATGAAAAACGCCGTAAAAACCGTTTGATCCCTGCTCCAAAGGTGAAACGAGAGGACAGCAACAGATCGCATTTGTTGATAAAGCGCCGTCTAAACAACGAATTCAGACAACATCTCGTAAGTGTCCGTTTATTTGATGTTTCCGTTTGCATTCTGAGTACTTGTAGCATTGTCTCCCAACTGAACGTTCGGTAAGTCTATATGACAGACTTTAAAACTTGCTCCTTTAGTTATGGTAACTTCTTAGCCTGTTACCGTGTGCCGTATTGCAGAGAAAGTAACAGGTGCCCTAGATGCCCTGAGGGATATGACACGTGTCTGTTTTGCTATGAAGGAACTGTGATTACTGGAGAGATTTCATTATAAGATTCCGGTTGTCCATGTCCGATTTCAAATGTTGATCGTTCGTCTGCTTTCCTTGCTCTGCCTGATTTATACTGCGTCGTAACTACTTTGATTGATTCTAGCAAGGATATGACTAATTTTGGCTTATAATTTGGTTTATTTCTTGAATGCTGGATCGTTTATTTTTCTAATATCTGTATGCAACACCTTGTTTATAAGTAGTGTATTGAGCAATACAGCCATAGTTTGTGCGTTATTATTATGCGGCTGTAAAACGCAATCGCTCGGGACGGAGGACGTAAGTCGTCTTTATACATTTGGCTGCGTTCAGTCTCATGTAATAGACGGCACCAGCGATTTAGCGACGGTTGGGTTAGAAGATAGAGATTTCCGTAGACAGGATCAAGATAATTCATTTGCAAGGTCTTCAAGAATGCATACCCTGAAGTGACTTAGTCATATGCTATGGATGCTTGCCGATTGTTTGCCACATTGATTACCTTCTGCCTCACCACAGCCAAGTGACATACAATTTGAGATGAACAAATGATAACTTAACGTAGAGAAGTGGAGGTTAGCCATTGTTTGTTCGGTTTGTCTCCTCGGTCAAGGACCTCATACCTCATAACGTTATTAGTTAGTACCGCTAGGTAGAATAGCGGTTGGCCATTTTAAGTAACATGAGTCCTGTTGTGATTTGGCTGAGTTTTGTTTCTAATCTGAGGACACTTATTGAAGTGACAGTGAAAGCCGCCGAAAAAACTTTTTTTTTCATGCACCGCCTTACTCCCGCTCGCAGTTCCATAATCTTTTTTGGGAATGAGAGTGGTTTCCCTGCTGTAGGCTGTTTGGTTGTACAGCTAATGTTTGATGTACTAAGTCCCATTGTATCTGTTCCATGATTACATTAAAGTTTGTTTCCCTTTTCTTGACGGTGTAACAGTTGAGCATTACTGTCAACCATCGAGGTGCTATTGTCATGAATGATGGCGACTGGACGGATTACCACTCGTTTTCACTTTGCATTGTCGTGTTAAAGTGCAGAAGAGCGTGGCCTAATATTGCACGTTGAGTACTGGGTCAGGGATAATATGTCGCGCTCAAAATGTTTGCTTACTTGATATTGGATGAGATACATCAGTACCAATTGTCAGCCATGTTCAAATGAAGGAGCATTTCTTATGGATTAGTGTGTCAGTGTTGGATAGTGGCTCATTCCTACCATGCTCCAAGGATTGAAGACTTATAACTGTTTTCCGCATACTTTTTGATGCATCTAACATTTTGGCGGTGGTCGATTGCATTTTCTGAAGCATCATCTTAAGCTAGTTCGTTTATTTCCGCTTTCTCTTTTTGTGCAAGTTTTTATGAATTGATATTTATTTTCTTTTCACAGGTGAAATCAATACCTTTTCCCTATAACACTCCGGAACAATTCGAATCGGTCATTGCCCAACCTATCTGCCGTGAATGGGTCACAGAGTCTATTCATCGTGAATTTACCCGCCCCAAGGTGACCGTTCAGGCTGGACACATAATCCGGCCCATTTCGAAATCCGCTGTCCTACTGAGAGATAAAGACGTGGAACGGTTAACCAAACGCAACAAATACGTGTAACCTTTGTGTATAAGACCGTGTACAGAGGTTTCGTATACCTTGTACTGATTTATGACTGATTAGTATTTTGTTCTCGGTAAATGTTTTGAGTGTTACTGGGTCTTTAGTCGATGGATTTCCGGTCTTACTTCATTATGTCGTAGTTTGTAGTGTGTATGGGTAACGTAAAAATTGTGGTTTCTGATGGCTGGCAGGATTTATCCACGTGAAAGCAGAACTAACTGGAAAGCGGCGCTTTTCTTTTGTCGTTTAGCGTGTAAAGTTCGTGGTTGTATGTAAACCTTCGTTACTGCCGGGATGCCAAAATCTAGACAGTAGAATGGGGTCCTCACCTACTGCCTTCTCCACAAAAGTCTGTGTTCTAAATTAGGTGGTAGTGAACTAGAATTAGTACCGTTTTTCCGGAATACGCGTCCAACCATATTCCAGCCTCCAATCTAGAGATCCCGGGCTCCAACCGTTGAATTAGCTTGCATGAATGACTGTCGACGTACTCTTCACACCGGGAGAAATGCGCAAGCCGTCACACCACGTCAATATCTGGTCTCTGACATGGTCGTCTTGATTTGGTAGATATCGGGAGAGCTTCATTCACAGTCGTATTATCATTTCAGAAAAGCAGTGTGGCAAAGTCGTGGTTGAAGCTTGATTGCGAGCATCAGCACCAGTTGGTCACGACACAGTCGACTTGAACACTATGGCCAGCGCACAGTGTTCGGAAAGGGAGTTCCGCGCTTCCCACCATCAGTCAGCTCTACGTCTGACGGATCAGCTTTTGCCAGCATATACAGGTACGATTTTCTGCAACACTTCCACGGGTCACCCGTATTCAGTGGCTCCCACCTTTTTCCGATGACGTATGTTCGACACTACACAATATCGCACATCCTGGCATCCGGTCAAGCTGGTTTACAATAGGTGCGTTTAGTCCGGTGTGCAAAAGACGTCAAAAGCCGGGCGCGTGCTTGTTTAGCTTGTCAGCTAGCCAAAAGTTCATGGTCGCGTATCAACCACAATAGGCCGACACCTTTCCATTTTCTCTTGTCTATCATACTGACTTTGTTGATCGTCTGCCGTCGTCTAATGGTATGTCCTATTCCCTCATGGTGATCGATTACCCGAAACCGTTTCGATACTCGACGTTACTGTCGAAACGGTATCGCGGGTTCTCGTTTAACACTGTGAATTATGTCGCACATTTGTCCCACTACTGTGACAGTCGACCCGTGGTCCGCAGTTCGAAAGTGATTGGTTCGCAGAAACGTTACACACTCTAGAATGCCGTCGCTACAGCATTACGGCTTATTATCCAGCCGCAAAGGGAATTGTTGGGCTCAGTCGTCGGCAAATAAAAGCAGCGCTCAATACGGTCGACTCTGTCCATTGGTCCGAAAGCGATTCCAATGGTCCTAGTAGGTATCCCAGCGATCTTTAGAAAATCCAGTGCGGAGCCTCTTCATGTTTACTTGGGGATTGCATCTCCACCGTCACGAACAGCTTTCGATGGTACGTTTCTTTTGCCAGACAGCTCGCCTTCCAAGTGCGTGGTTTCCCTTCGACGAACACCCGATAACAAAATCGTAGAGTTTTTGACCCCAACGCACTCCGTTAATGCACACACATCTTCGCACGAATAAATGGTCAACGACGTCCTCTCAGATGTTCTTTTATAGGGCCTTTAAAGGGGCATCAAAGGAAGGGCCGCGTGTATATCATAGATCACTTAGGCAAACGCGAAGCCTCATCCGTCGACCACCTCAAACCTCCTTACTATGATTCCTCCGAAACATCCTCTCATTTGAGTTCTTCCTCGTCCATCATCCAACCCTAGTTTGCTGACGCTACCATCAACAGCCCGTTGAACCCATTCTGAAATTTCCGATGTTTACGCTCTCACCATCGATCACTACTCATTCCGGACGCAAAATGCACAGACCGAAGTGTCTCGCAGAACGTTCGTTCGTTGGCTATCCTACGGATGTGTCCTAACCCCCGAGACTGAGCGTTGGCGTGGTTTCTTTTCCATAGATGTCCGCTCGCCGCAGTACCTCAGTGTTCGGAACCATGTCCGACCACCGAATACCCAAGATGCGTCTTAGACACTGCAAATGAAAACGGTCAGATAGCGCACGTTCCGCTGATATAGTGTTCAAGGTTTACCGTCGTACAACGACGTAAAAAACCACTAAGCAGTAGACAAGCAGCTTGATCGACATCTTTAAACGGAGATTCTTCCAGACATGTGCTTCACAATGTCCGAAAGCAGCTCTAGCCCTCGCCATGTGAGCTCGAAACTAGCAGTCCATAGATAGATACCTTGAGAGGTTGCTACCGAAGTAGCGGAAGTGTGTGTAGCTATCTCCAGTGTCTTAATTGATGTGGTTTCAGCCTGATGGCACTCCTTTTTAAAAACAGTTATGAAAGATTATATTGAATTTCTATTTTCCACTTGGTGCAATGGAGGAAATGGGCTGAATCATTGTCAACACTGATCACAACGATATTATCATGCCAATCTGTTTAGGACGTCATTCATTTATCACTATCAAAGCATCGTCTTCGACACTTGTTGCTATGTCCTCCGGTGTTGAATAGCTTGTATCACTTTTGTTGTAGTGGCTAATGAAAAGTGAACGATATCTTCTTGTACACAACATCTCAGGTTTTACGACTGGTCTCTTCGATATCACTCATGATAACCGTTATTTCACAATGCCTCGGAAGGGTTGATAATTTCTATACACTTCGGTGGATAGTCTTGAACAATGTATCGGAAACAAAATTTACAGCATATTTTACCTCACCTGAAAATTCCGGATTAACTTGTTGACTCCCGTCTTGAATTCGGACGAATTTTCAAAGTGGTTATTGCTTGGCGAAGATTTTAAATCAGAAGTCAAGTGGTATAATTCGGCTGTGCCTAATATGAAGTTGGTGGTGCAATGGCGACAGCAAAAACTCCACGAACTCTTGGCCAGAGTTCATATCCCTATTTGACGAGGACATTAACTACTTGTCAACTCTATAAAGAACGAAGTTCAGGTATAATGCTTAATTTCGAAAGTGGCTGAACGAAAACTCTATAGGAATGCAACTGCTATGTTCTCTTGGGGATGTTGCTTAATTTATATTAATCAAAATTATTTACTGATTATCGGTAGTGAAAATATCGTTTGGCAAGTTTCATGAATTTTGTGATTTTAGCATGAAGAGAACTCTTAACTGGGTGCTCACATTGAACTTGACAGGACAACTGCTGTTGACATCGGGCAACATGATCATTGCTCACAAACATACGTGACCGAGTGTTTTCATATGATAATTCAGTCCAGTCTATTGTGAGGCCTATGACGCATTGGTGAACACGACTGCCTCATGAAATCGTGGCCAGAGTTCAAGTCCCGACCATTTCCAGGGCCGACTGAGTCTGCAGGAATGTAAATGATTGAAACATTGGTTCCCACTGATAAACTTGAAAAAGGCCAACAGTAGCATGTAAGATGTCTTGCGCAGTGACATTTCGTTCGCATCTCATCGGTTACTTTTGCGAAATTAACATACACATTATATAGTGGGGGAGCAAGCAGCTAGGCGAAATCGATCTAATCATGTCTGAGACTGTCAGTCCGGTGACCAAAGCGGAAGCATCAAGATGCAACTGAAGCGTACTCATTAAGAACATGAAATAGAATTGCTGTGGGTCAAAAAGGGGTAATAGAAGTTCAAAGAGAGAGAGTTGGTTAAAAATCCATACAGATTGAATGGAAGTGGTGAGATATGGTTGGAAAATCTATACAGATTAAAAGGATGTACATTGATTTACACTGATTAAAAAGATAACGCAATATGGATTTAAGCTGGATAGGGTGGTCCAATAGTTGTTAGGATTGTATGAAGAATACATCGGTCTAAAAAAAATTGGGTTTGGAAAAAATACGAAAGTAAAATGGAATCAAACAGTACCAGTTGCATTCTTACCAACATAGTGACAGGCTAGTCACCAACTGTTTCTGGGCGCACAGGGTGGGATTCAACCGATGTATTGAGACAGCTTCCGCAATATTGAGAGCCTGCTTTTGTTTGGGTCTAAAGAACACTCTAAAGGCGGTCCTTGGGTCCACTGAGTGCCCGGTCTGAAGGTGTTTTGTAATGGCGCTGACGGCACAACCGACCCCCGAATTCAAAAGCCATTTCGGTATGTGTTCGTTAATGCGTGTGTCGAGGTGCCTTCTAGTGCTACCGACGTATCTGCTTCCACATACAATCAAACGTGTATGCAATGTTGGATTGGGCGAAAAGAGGCACCAGGTCCTTTCCTAGGTGTAGTTGGAACACGGGTAGTTTCATCTACGTAGACCAGTCGGGCGGCGTTGTAAGTACGTTTGAGCGCTGCACCTAGACGGCGTTTTATGAGGGCTGAAACATTATCACCTTTGAAAGGTAGAGTTAAATAGACAGGCTTGCGAGGAACAGTAATGGGTGTAACACGCGTAGGTTGTGGCGTGGAATACTTTTGGATAAACCTTTCGGGGTAACCATTTTCTACCAGAATCTCGTGTAGTAACATCAGTTCATTTTCTAACTGATCTGTCCCAATGAGTCAAACTCTGTGAAACAAAGTCCTAACGAGGCCACGTTTTTGTGTAATTGGTGCGAAACTCTTAAAATGAAGATATTGTCCTGTCCATGTAGACTTGTGATAAACACGTCTGGAAAGGGACCCATCCTCGCGTCTTTTCAGCCAAACGTCTAGGAATGATATTTCACCGTTTCGTTCGACTTCAAGGGTAAAAGTTAGTTTGTTATGCAAGCTATTTAACAGTTGATGAAAAGCTGTTGCTTGCCAATGGTCGTCGAATGCAGCAAAAATATCGTCTACGTATCGTTTATAAAGCAACGTGTTCCGAATTTCAGTGGACACTGAGTGTTCTAAATGACCCATGAATATGTCAGCTAACACAGGTCCTAGTGGACTCCTCATTCCAACTCTATCTGCTTGTTTACTGGTGAGTAGTCGGGGATTTGGTTAATTTCAAGTTGAACATCACCCACAATTGATCGCAGCTGTCGCATTCCCATAGACTATCCAGTCGGCCCCTTTCGAAAAGAAGCACTAGACTCGAGTTTCGCTCTCATTAGAGCTCGTCAGTAGTGCATATCCTTGCCACTGCCGGGACTAGAACTCCGGCCTTGCTTTTCGTGAGTCAACCGTGTTTACCACTACGCCATTGTTCTCACATTAGGCACGACCGAATTATCACCTGGGAACGCTCAACCACTTACGCCGGAGTTCTAGTCCCGGCAATGGCAAGGATATGCACTACTGACGAGCTCTAATCAGAGCGAAACTCGAGTCTATCGCTTTTGCTTTTCGAAACGGGC
>LOND01001346.1:62936-74743 GCA_014220965.1 Paragonimus kellicotti | reverse complement strand
AGTTTGGCAGATTTTGTGATTATAGATGAGATCCCATTGTGAAAAGTCAGGGATTCGGCTAGATTCGAACCAGCAACAGAAACACCATGCTTCAACGCGGCAAGCGCTCTACCAGCTGAGCTACGAAGCCACGCTAGAAGCTCGGAAATTTCTACGCTCAACATTGACGTTGGTGGATTCCAGTGTGAACTGTTCGAGAAATCCTGCCTGAGCAGTCGGTCCACTGGATTATTTGGTGGATTCCATAAGAGATAGTGAGGCGGGTGGGTAACCGAGTCCAAATTTGAAATTCCCGAGCCTCTGGCGTGGCTTCGTAGCAATAGGTTGTGCTTTTGTCCGGTTTTATAAATGTACAATAAATGCGAGTGTTAAAAATTTTGACTTCAGCTGGCTTTCAATCAACAACAATAACGGTATGCCAATACGCCTCATGCGCTCTAACAGTTGAGCGACGAAGCCACAAAAGTGGTGCTGTAAAAAATGTTCGCCTAATTTTGTTTAATCTATACTACTGATTTATTCCAAGTAGGTGAAAGTTTGCATCATTTCGCGTCCAGCCACTGCAATGTTGGATATTCTCACTGTGTGAATGCATGCTGTACGCCATTGGTCGTGGCGGGATCGAATCGTATGTGAGCCTTTATTTACACTTACACTTGAATGGTGCCGGACCACTTCTTGAGGAGGAAACTAATATTGTTTTTCTTAACCGCAGCCATTAATCCATGTCACGTGTTGCCCCACCCCCCCTGACTGGGCAATACGGGCGATCGATTGACGTGCTCATTTGCGCTCTCCATCGCGCCTGCGTAGTGGGTGATCCGAGTGATTGCTTAAACGATTCAAAAACCATGTATCCTCGGTGTTGGCTGCATTCGCTTCTACAGACACTGAGACTGGGGTTATGACTGAGAATACGTTTTTCATGCGAATACTTACACCGCCTGAGTAGCCATTACTCTTGCTCAGAACCTCTCACTTGAGTTGAAGCCACTGACTTCACTGACCCAGTGTTTTGAAACATCGCGGTTTTCTGATTATGTATGAAGTTGCATGGTGCAGGTTCAGTCTGCCTTTATTCTACGCAGCTTGGGCCTCGAAAAGCTGACAGGGCAATTAGTAAAACCGGAGTTCTTTGCAGTTTCCAAAGCTGTTGACAGACCTGGAGAAAGTGGTATGGTGTGCATGTTCCGAAAGCGGTTAGAATCTAAATAGCATTGAGGCTCAATGGTTTACCGCGGAAATCGTGATATTTCATTAGTGTTACTGATCAGTCAAGACGTCGGTAACGTGATTTGACCACCGTGCACGTGGACTCGCAAAAGTCAACTACTCTGTCGTCACATCCTGTACCTAACTATGATCGCTCATGCGGCTGTGATAATACTGGGTCAATTCTGCGGTATGATTTGGACGAGTGGGGGTTGGTTACACATATTTTGTCCTATGAATTGTTGGCCAACTCCGCCAATATTTTGTTTGAAATAAAAATGGATGACTGTGTTATTGTTTTAAAGGAAGTATACCTGTTTTGACGAAGTACAAGAGTCATTAATAACCGATGCCTCTTGATAGTACAGAAGTTTTTTAGATGAGCACATTGGCAAAAATTACACATAACCAACAGGTTACGCATATTCACAAAGAACCTGTTTGGTAACTACTGGAGAAGGAATTCGCATAAATCGAATGTGGTTTTGTTACAGACGAAACGATTCAACAGTAGAAACACAAAGAAGGTTATCAGAAGGGGTCTTGTTTGCTGTCATAGTGTACAGTGGAAAAGTTACCACGTACGTTAGCGGTAAGTTTTTAGAAAAATTGCCGCCAAGGTAGGAATATATTCGCATCCTTGGTTGCCGCAATACTGTTTTGATTTACAAAGACAAAAATCAACAACATCTCATCTGAAATGGAGGATCACCCATGCGTTCGATTACAGACGCATGAATCTCCCAGATACTATCGTTTGACATTAGGTAGTACGCGACAGCAAGTTTTCGGGATTTCTAATGCTTGGTGTAACTAATGAACCTGTTGACAACTGACACTCAGGCATGCTATTTGGAGAACGTGACTGAGGTCATACTGGCGAGCCACAGTGGAGAGGGACTTATTCATTAAAACAGGAATTCGTTCTGATAATGAATTAACAATCTTTTAGAGCTCAAGGAACCATCACGAGCCCCGTTACTGTGGTCGCAGCCACAAGCAAAATTCAAATACTTTCATGTTAGGGGTTGAGCTAGAGTTAATCAGCAGACATAGCAAGGCTAGCATGCTACAGACGCTACGTCGATGATACGCTGTCTGTAAGAAACCCACTCGAACTTTAATAGTTTCACATCGGTCCATCATAAACGTGCACTGATGAATACACTATTCTTACCAGCAAGATGAGTCTGTTCACAGGAAAGACCTGTGGAAATATCAGACTTGATCACTCGAATGGATAGTCAATGTGGGAAGAAAGGTTTATACAGAGTTGTTTTTTAAAGGTTATTACTGTATGCACCAAATAACGTAGAGGCTAATAAATTCGATTAAAGTAACACATAACGCAGTCGAACTCTGCGTATTAGCTCGGACGTAAAAGTTACCTGTGACTTCAATCTAGGGAGATCTGTCGATGCCACGTCACACTGGGCTTACCAATCTATGTGTATCTGCAAAGAACGTTACATAGGTAAAACCGAGAAATGCTTGATCTCCAGAGTGAAGAACATTTGCCTAAATGGGTGCAGAACTCCGTATTACCGAAGAACGGCAATGTCGTTGAAACACGCAAGCAACCAGTGTCCGCAGTCGCAAGACACGTCCTGACCACTGGTCACGTTGTTGATCCAGCTTGAGCATCCAGAATTCTATTATGTCGTTTCAGTTCAAGATTACTATAACTGCTGAGGCTGTCGCAATCAATCGACTGAAGCCGGCCCTGTGTGTTCAGAAACAATTGTTCGTGAGCTTGACCCTGCCCTGGACTTAGTGACCTTTCCTAACCCATCAATTGACTATCCAACCCACCACCTAACTGTTGAATATAAAAAACTGATTGGTGTTATCGTAAATTTAATACTAATGAGTCACTGTGAAATGTTTTCATCTACCACTGTGTTCTAAGTGCCTTGTTGAACATTTTGGACAAAACGAAGTGTTTTAAGATTCAGATGGTCTGGAATTTTTCCATTATGCAGATGGTACAAGCCGAACGAATAGGAATGATCGGAAAGGAGGACAGGCTGAAAGAAGTGGGAGAAAAATGCAGCCTACTGTCGGCAACGGAGTAGACAGTAGTAGAAGGAGTTTAAAGTCCGGAAGTGAACTTGGACGGTGGTAGTCAAACGGCGGTTCGGATCAGGTCACCAGTGTGTAGAGAGAGTCGAGACTATTCAACATTTTGATTTTACTGCAAAATTAGGTGTACTCCAACAGTCAGCTCAGAGAGGGCTTCCGTTCTGGTGAAGCGCCCCAGCGAACTGTGGAAGGACCGAGGAAATGAGCCTGAGTGTAACCCATTTTGCTACAATTCCTGTATAACAATACGCTCGAGTACATGAAAGTAAATTAAATGATGTACTTGTACATGTGTGACATTTGAAGCTGGCAAGTGGTAATCCTACCTAAGGTTTTAGAGTGTCGGGTGCTCGAATGATTCGTATTGCCTGGTCTTGAAAAAGTCCACGTTATTTTGGGACAGTGAGGATCCTTGTTACGCAGATCGATAGGCATGTGACAACTAAACTGTCACTCACCGGACTTGTCAAGGAAATTATAAAATGCTTGTTGACCACTCTGTATGCTTTTTCCCCAGTCGCTTTGCGTGCTGTCCGTCTTGATTGATTTCCCTGGGGGTTGGATTGGAAGCTCAGCAACCCGATTTCACCATCCTGTTTATCTGAGTTACCTTGATCTGGAATGATTGATAATGGAGGCTAAAACTGAGTCAAAAGAATAAGAACTACGTGGACACTGTAGACCATCTACATTGTAGGCATTCGACGAACTTTTGTTTTTTGTTCGAACCTCACTGATGAGAGCATTATGTGATTTGACACTGACCCTCGAATAAATCCGGATAAAGCGTTTCGAATCATGTGCAGGTTTCGTCAAGCCTGCTCCAAGCCGTCAGTGTACAATTGTTATAATTGGCAGAGGCTATTGCTATCAGACTCCACAATCCCTGCCTATGTGCCCAAAAACAATTCGTACAAACCCTCCACCTCCCCTGGCCAGTCATTCCACATCCACTTGAAACCCGAGCAAGCATGAACCACTCGACACTGATGAACGCATGTCTCATGACAGGCGCGTGTAACACTCAAACACATTCACCAACACTCCCACCCCCCCAGTAGACTGTGATCCGTACCACTCCTGTGATTTTTTGATGACCTATTTGACACGTTATAATTTTCATATATAACTCGCACTGTGTGATTTGTTGAGATTCACCATACAGCTATCTTGTTGATGTTACAAAGTTGGGCCTTCTTAGCCTAAGCCGCCTGCATGTTTTGGCTGCGGCTGAGGCCAGTATAAACAACAAATATGATTGAGAGGGGACGATCTTATGTTTGATGACCAGACAGTTGAGATAGATTAGACCTGGTTGATTTGGAACAATTCTGCAAAACCTGGATTTCCAACATAGTCGTTCATAAATTACTCAGACCATTACCTGAAGTTTCTAGTAATTCCACGACTGAACCTTTATCATGATTCATAGAAACCTGTCGTGAAATTAAAAGTGACCGATCACACCTGGTTTGTGAATCGTTTCCGTGAGAGTTTTAAAAACCAAATTTAGACTAGTCGCAAGAGGTTGATTTGTACGCTTGCCACAACTCAGTCAAAATTCACGCGTGGTCACAGTTTTCGTGTTCGAATGAAACACTCAACTGTTCCACTTCAAAAAGCAGCCTGGGACTGGAGTAGCACATATTCTTATCCGGCCGGAGTGTAAAAATCCTGTTTTCGGTTATGCACCACTCGGGTAGAATAAACAGCAACTGTTCAAGGAATCAATAGAAAGTAGTGTTCTGGGATGTTAATATTTCGATTCAACCAGTCAGCTACTCACCCACAATCGTCAGGACTATACAGTGTTCCACGTTGTTAGAAAGAGTGTGATTAAACTTCGGTGAAAGTTTACGGAGAGTCCAGTTCGTATGATATGCTCACATGGGCTGCCGTACACGCCGTTTGCGTGTTTTATTTCATGCGATGCATGATCGGAGGCTTGATAAGGCTGAACGCTTAGAGTAGGGTTGACGAGCGAGCCAAATTGTCCACCCACTTTGCCCCACTTGATGTGACGTTGACAGTCGCATGCTCAGGCAAATGTTTGTGCTTAGTACGTGTCACTGACTCCGAGGTCACTGGCTGAAGCCTCATCACTAGATGAGTGGTCTGAAATGTAAACAACGTTCTTTCAATGTTGGGGTATGTCCAATTTGGAACGTCGTGCGTGAAACTGTCGTGACAGCGCCACCACTAGTTGACTTCACTCCAAGACTTGCTGTAAACACATGATGCTGGTCACAGTCCCCAGTCAGATGCTAGCGTGCTGAACTGTGTTCGCTTCTTGCTTGACTGCCGGGTTCGAGTTAAACTCCTCTGTTAAGGTCAAGGTGAACCTGACCCGAAGAACACGACCATACTGTCAGAAATCAGATATCTCAAGCTGTTACTGAGATATGCATCGGCGTGGGATTCAAATATTTCTTCGCGCGCTCACGCCGCCACAAGGTCAAGGATTTTCTATAAATACAGACCAGTTTCTCATGTAAATTTGCAAAGCGTCTGGTGGCTAAATACATTGCTTATCCGGAGTCTGCTTTGTCCGTGTTCTCATTGGTTCTTGTCGTTCGCAGTTTGGGGCCAATCGGAAGGGGTTTCTAATCGCGTTATTCGTTCACCGTTGTTCGTATCAGTTATTCGCGTTCGTGTTCAGTAGGATTCAGTTATAACATTCTCTTTTCAAGTATTATTAAACTCAACCTTCGTTTGGTTCATGGTGACATCATCTTTACCGTCTCTGAAACGAAGCTGTATTTGATGTATTTTCTTGTTCGCTTCCCCTTGATTGTATACACTTTTACTGCCAGACCATCGCAGAGTCGGGTGTAGATGAGTATTGTAGATATTTTCTGATCTGTGAAATTCCAATGCGTCCATTGATTCAACCGAACGAGGCGAAGCGGCGTCCATAACTGCCCAAACATAACTGTGCCGAATGCAAAATGGGGATGATGTTTATTAAGAACACTTCAGAGCAAATATTGGGCGGGCCAATGCACTGGAAACGATCCGCAGTCAACAACGTGATCACACGTTATATAAACCAACTCTTTGATCATGGTTACATTGCTGATGATAGAATGATTGTATGCCTAAAACCAAGTTGGCTAAGCTTAGTTTACGGTGACTGTAACCAATTACAAGTCACATAACTTTGACAGTCGCTTGAAAATATATGCATTATCGTGCTGAATGTCCAGTGTACATTCCGGGATGAAACTCAGACAGATCAAGCCTCGTTTGTCCCATCTTCTCAGACGAACTCACGTTAACGGATCTCTCAAAAGCAAGCAATTAATTTCGGTTATTACCTAGGAATTTACAAGGCTTGCAAAACCAGGTTCACACTTATCATCTGAGCGACACAATTGTCTAGACCCAGGTATGTGGCTGCTCGTAAAATCATATTCCTGCGGACGCAATGTCCACGAGGCTAATATACCTCTAAATATTTTGCGGTCCCCATCTTTTGTGCAATACTGGCAGTCTTCTTTGCGTGAACCTGTTGACGTGATACATACGGCGTTCACACTTCCAGTAGTCAGACGACTGTCAAAACACTTCTCTGCTGCCGTCAGAACTCTGCTAATAAATTCGCCTATTTCTTATTTCCGTTTGTATACAGTTCTAATGCCATTGTATCTGGAGTTTTTATTGTCAGTTGTTGCTCATTCATTTCTTGCTGCACTCCTGTGAACGCTCTCTAGCCATCACCACTTCATTTAAATTTCCTATCTTTTCGGAATAGTTCGTACAATGGTGACGTTATTGAATGACTGGTTTCCACGAACCGATTGTGGTACCACGTTTGACATAGAAATTGTCTCAGCGCGTGCCTAGATACAGAACCAAAGCCTCACTAATTGTCACTGTTTTCCTGGCAGTGGCCTATTTTACCTAGACCAGTTTTTTTCAGTAACATCACCGACAGCTGTTTTGATTTATCAGCAGCTATCCGCAGTCCGGAGTTCTGAGCTAATATGAGCACAGTATCTAGCTGTGCCGCATGTTGCGGTTCTGTTATTGTACATCACAGTATTATTTCCGTATATAGCCACAGCGTCCGGTCGTTTCACCGGTCGAACCATCAAGCACCGATATGTGGGTGTGCCCCAAAATGGTCGAACGGCGTGCGATTGAATTGGTGCTAATTATAGTCTACAATGAATACGACCTGGTCGCGTTTCACGGGTTTGATTATCATCTGCCGGTGTGCGAAACGTACGTTCAATATGGTGAGGAAAATCGACTAGTGGAACTTATGGGATATATTAACAACAGACAGTACTAGCTCAGTTGTCTTCTGTATTATCTCGTTCAGTCTACAAAAATTCACGTAAAAAGTGGTATTTCCAGTTAGATTTCATCACCAGCAGGTCAGATGTGTTAGAGAAGATGATGCCTTCTCCGAAATCACTTCTACCTAACGTGCTCCATATTTATGCTTCCAATTCATATTCAAGATGAAAAGATAGTATTCGAGGTCTGTGCTTCAGAAATGTCTGTTGTTGGAAATTTATATGTATTACACATACAGGGAACACGAGTCAAAGTCATTCGTGAATGAATTGGCGTATTTCTTGACCTTGAACTGGGGATTTGTGAGTATGATAATTGGATCTTTGTAGCGTGCATCTGGTTGGCACTATTACTATGCTAGAAAGTGAGTGTAAATAAATCGTACGCGGTCCAATGTTTCATAAGCTTCAAGTCAATCATGGCATCAGTCACAGCTAGAAAAAATTAACAAGCAGGCCTACGGCTATCAACAAACTAGTTGTTATGGAAGATCACACGTTCTAGAGCATTCAGTAGGTACCACCGCCCGCTACTTTATCGCCAACCTTTGGCTCGGTCTAGTTAGAGTTACCGAAACTCGCGTAAACGCAATCTTCAGTTTCCAGATCACGATCTTGGCGTTAGTTACTTGGAACCGGATTCCACTGTGAACAAAGCAATTTTTGTCCTTTGTGAATCCTTTTATTTCGATCGTTACTCCTTCCAATAACGAATTAACAATCCTCTGGGGTCTTTGTTTCGTCGCTGTGGTTGCACCAATGTTCATAGCTCATGTTCTAAGATCAAACCGTTTACTCCAATACTAAATTCAGCAAGTTCGTTTGCCCTACTCAACGGTTTCGACCAGTCCGCCATTCGGTTTCACATTCCTGGAACACACTCCATTGTGAAACCATGTCTGTACATAGGGTGTTTAGTGTTTTTATTTTCCTGTTATATCCAGCGTCGTTTTATACCATTCCAGAAGTTTGTAATGAACTTCTGTATGAAGACGTCGGTCCAACAAAGATGGCGTTCATTTTCCCGATATATGAACTGCTGCCTAATACGCCGCTTCAATCGTTGAATAGCCCGTCGTACTGGAATCAACGTGTTGCTCATATATGCAATTATTTCATTTCCTGTTGAGAACCACCACCAAGACGTCGGTAGCTGACAGCTATAGATTTCGTTTAGGTGTCATCCACCTGGGGCAGTTTTAATATCAATCGTTGATGGCCCTTCCCCTTTCTTCCTTACATTGAAAACATTTTGACCTCCTCCACCTATCTGATGCTTCTGTTTTGTCGTAATACTACACATAAGGTTGGAATGATTGTGTTAATATTTTTCGTAAGTTGATTGTACCATCTTACACGACGCAACAATTGGTTGTATGCTTGTTTGGAGTTGCCCTCGCTCTTCACAACTTTATCAAGCCTTGTTTATCATCTCATTGCCCAGCTCCGTAGCAATACTGACCATCGCGTTGGTTAGGTCTTGGGCATACTTATACACAAACCTGCCTCAAGAGTCCGTTTCATCACTGCTTCAGACTGCGCTTTAGTCCGAAGCTACAAAACTCAATTGTCTTTGTACATTGCTCATTCCTTTCACTAATTTTATCACAAGACGTCGGAATGTCAAAAATGACCGTGAAAGAATGAATTGCGTAAGCTTGGTTTGATATGGTTCTGCTCTCAAAGGGAGTGTCATTTTCTGTCGATTTTCTAGTTTGGTTGCTGCGTGTCGTAAGTATCGATGCAACCAAAACGCCGAAATTAAGGATTCCAAAGGATGGTTTGTTTATTATTGGAAGGAGTAACGATCAAAAATGAAAGAATCAGCAAAGGATCAAAAGTAATTTGTTCACAATGGAATCCGGTTCTAAGTAACTGACGCCGGGATCGCGATCTGCAAACGGAAGACTGAAGTTACACGGTAACGGTAACGCGGTAACTTCAGCTAGACTGAAGCAAAGGGGAATATTAGTTAATCCTAAAATATCGGCTAGTTTTTGAATGAGAGTTATTAACACACCTTGCATCCGTTCACACAAGTATATGTAAAGCACTATTCAGAGTTATATACTACAGGGGACGACAACTATGAAGTAAATATGAGATTGGATCCCGGTTGTGCGAGAAGACCAATTCAAGAGAATTCCCAAGGAATGAAGGTTGACGAGTAAAAATTAGAGGACGACTTAGGCCCTCGCAAATGCAAGAACAATCAGCAGGATAGAATTGATATTGCCGACAATTCTTACCGACTTAAAGGCAAAATAAAAGAAAACCCGGAACACAGAAAAAAGGATAAAACCAAGGAAACTCTTAGCGGAGTCAGGCATGCTATATACAGTGATAAATGAACAGAAAATTGTTTGCACTGTGTGTACCGCCATGAAGGACTGACGAATACCTAGTAGCCGGTTAACAAAATGTTACAGTGAATCGGAAAATGCTACTGTGGAGGAGTAATTCAGAACCATGGGAGCCAGAATGATTTCAGAGTGATCTAACCAATAAGAAGACAGAGGAAGAACAAGTGTTTTGATAGGTGAAAAGTGTGACGGACCTCTTAACAAGTTGTATAACAGATTACATGAGCGCGAATGCTGCGAACGATTTACATAAGATAAACACAAAGTGAGCAATAGATTCACGCTTAGAAACTGGTAAAGGAATATTGGGAACTTGAATAGATGTCCGATCGAGTACTGGCCTATTGGATATTCGCCAAGGCGACCACTGATTGAAAATGATTGTTTTTCCTCATGCTGGTGAACTGATGTGTGGTATGTACTTGTTTTGGTTAGTAAATATCCTTGGTATCTGCAGCTCCCTGGACAAACTTGTATTCTTCTTTTATCTGAAGAACAACAATACAACTGGATGTCATATTATTAACTGCTAATTGAGAGTTATGATATTTTTCTTTTGAGTTTGTATTGCATCTGTAATATTACTAAACATGTGTTGCATACAGACTTTCGTTTGCGATCTCTTTTTTATTGCTTACATAAGTGAATACAGCTCGGTTTCAGTGTCTAGGGTTCTCAACTAACTGCCTTTTGATGTCGTGGAGTCAAACTACCCTCATCTGGACCGGTAGACCTTCATACTGAGAGGACCGAGGTCGATGAACGGATCAGGAGTTGCAACAACATTCTTGCTACTTGATGAACAACAGCTATGACGCATGGTTTCCTTCTATTTCTGGACTGCAGAAAGGGTGAAATTCAACTCACTTTTACTTCGAAACGGTAAAAATTTTCATCAGTTTCTTCTTCAAGTATAAACAAGCGAGTATTTGTAAAGTAGGTAATTAAGTCGAGGAGTACCTCGGGACGGATTAAGTTTTGGTGTCAAAGGTGCAGACTTTCATTGAGGTTTGCAAAGGAAGCACATCATGACGTTCAAAAAAGCCGTAGACATCAGAAGAATAGATTGGTTGATGTGCTGATCTAAACGACATAAGGATTCACAATGTCAGACCGAGTACTGATGAACACTCAACCGATTAACTAAGTTCCACGCACACCTAAGTACCAAAAGTTTACCTGAGTCGTAGCAAAAGAAAAGCTGCCTCGCTTCCGGTTGGTTATGTTTACGAGCACCTCGGTAATTCCGAAATCAGGCATTCGATTTAAAAGGTAATGCAAGCTGCGCCAAACCGATCTGGAAGACATGTGTCACCAGAGGCAGACTAAAAATTCAACAGCGTCCCTGATTTGTTTTTCTTACCACGTTTACGGTCGTTTTGTATGCGACTGAATGTTGCCACACGCAGCATGAGGGCGATAGGTTTAGTCGATTTTCTTCTTTATCAACTAATACTATACATATACCTCCACCTTACAAGGTGGTTATGGCATCTACACGTGTAAACAGTGTTTCTAAATCTTTGCGAGGTTCTCTTTTTTATCTCGCGCTTCCAGGATAAGATTACGATGAAATCTTTCGAACACAATTGACATCAAAAATAACTGGTAGATTGACCGATTATGGAAACTTTCTGTTAAAAATTTTTGGTCCAAATTACAAGCCTTTCCACATATTACTGTCATACAATATCTTCAAAAAAAAAGGTTTACCTGCATTTATATTTATCACTTTGCAATTCAAGATCTACCATCCTCGTAACAGTAACAATTAAACAATACAATAAAGTTGTTCATGTCTTCTTCAACCCGTTGTCGCTGAGTTAATTTCCATTATACTTGTGTC
>LOND01001346.1:47113-58047 GCA_014220965.1 Paragonimus kellicotti | reverse complement strand
TAGAGACAAATACGTTTATGGTATGGACGCTATATTGTTTCGTCTGTTTCTAAACTGGCAAGTCTGACAACTATGAACTGATATTTGAACCTGTCAGCCCACTCCGTTGTCACCGTTGCAAGATTAGTTTTAACCTGTACTGTCAAATCTGATTCTGATTCAGTCGGTTAGCCAGCTCCGTTGGATTTTTCTTGTTGTGATTGAATCCCAATTTGAACCCCGCAAAATAAAGTCACAGACCGCAACCTTCTCATCACATTGTGGCTGCTCTATCACAGATTGCAATAGATGTCAAGGATATAGTTGTGGTGTCCCTGCTTGTAATGTGTGATGCTTAATTCCATTACTTTGAACCACACTGGGTCATCAGCAAAAGGGAGGCTCAGGTAGTTATTGCAAGAGATTACTGGGGCATCAGTGTCCATTAAAACGTCTTTACCATATGCGTCAACACACCGAAAACATTCCGAGGGACGTTATCTTCTTACGAACGCTTCAGTTTGATGAACTCTTCCACGGCTTACAACTGCTGACACGATCTCCAGGGTTGCACTGTGAGAAAATACAGCAGTGATAAGCCATGTCATCTTATACCACGCATCTCCCGTCTCATCTGTCATTTTTTAGAACAATCACTTTGAACACATAGCGTTTACTGTGTCAAATATGCAAAGCTCAGAGCTCCAGATTATTTCACCTGTAAATCCAAAATGAATTCGGCGACTTTTAGAATAACAATCGGTCTCTCTGCGGGTCTAAACTATATTACTGTTGCCACCAACAAAGAAGGTGATGAAGCGTCAGTAGATGCCTTGACTCAGTTGTTTCAACTTTTGTAAATGACAGTGAACATCTCTCGCTGCTAAAACTACACTACAATAGTTCCCACACTCTAGAAAAGATTCGAGGACTTTTGTGAAAACCACTGTCTACTTTCACCATTTTCGTTTAATTTTGTCGAAGACGAAATAATGGAGGACTATTTGTTACGCTCATAAAAAGCCGGTGCAGACATTTTATCTGATAGGAGATTGACTGATATTGAGTATGTGGACGACTGGGTGTTGCTTGGCAATTTTCTGGCAACATAGCCCATGCTAGACGCTATTTCGCACTCTGTTGAATGTTTTGGAAATGTGTTGTGGAGTCTCAAAGTGTACACTGCTCCCGCAAGACTGTTGTAATCACGTGGATTTAGTTTGGACAGTGAATGCATGGTTGTTCTAGGGTTTGTATACGCTGGAAGTTGTTTAAGTAGTGGGGAGTGCATAGGAAATGAGAACGAAGCTCGTGTCTCTAAGGTTAGGGTGGCAATCACCAATCCAGGACATCTGTGTTAACAAAAGAACATTTTTCTAAAGTATGGGGATTGCATCTATCAGGTGACTGTGAAACCTGTATTACTTTGCGGCTGCACAACGTGGACGCAAATCAACTCCATATACTTGACCATCGATATCTGCGTTCGATTGCTAGCACCAGGTGGTGTCACGGGAAAGCAACGACTCGGTTAGAAAGTGGTATTTGGGAGTGAGTGCTTAACGAGTGCAATCTTCCACATTTTAGGTTTTCTCAGATTTAGATGATTTGGCCGTGTGCCAATGATGATAGCCTGTGATCTGCGAAACAGAGCACTCGTTAACGGTGCTGTGGCCGCCAGGCGTTAGGTGCGAGCTGGATAGATGAAGACCAGACCTAGAAAAACAAATTTGTATATCAAAGGGCTTGTGACTGTAGATAGGATGTCTACTGGACTGTGACCCTCGTGACACCGAACCAGTGACTGAAATCTTCAGATTCTTTGTCGCCTAATCCTACCCAAAGGCGTACATGTTACCATTGTCTCGCTCAGTTTTCTAAGAAATGAGTACAACTGATTACACGGAACAGTTGAAGCCGTAAGGAAGCTGTCTTGCTGATTACTCCATTTATATCTCGGTTGTCTGGTTGCGACCCGCGTGCACCTCCATGTTGAATACTCCAGTACATTTGTGTCCTCCTCTTTTTCCTTTCTCTTCCGTTTTCTTGGCTTTGGATTCAGGTTTTCCTCATCAGTAAATGGCAGTTGCACCTCTGCTCGAACCGCGGGTGTATTACTATGTTTGGTAAAGATATTGCCTTTGGCAACGCAACTCCAATGGCCCAGGTTCTACTAAGAGTCAACAACTAATGTCCGTTATAAGGTCTGCTTCTAAAACAACTAACACTCGTATGTAAGCTTGTTTTCTGTTTCACTTTCGACTATCTGAGTGAGAAATACTCGATCCCACAGGGATGGCTTGCTGTGGAATTGTGCTCATTTTGTTCCACCTAGGCGCATTTTGTCTGCTGTTGAGAAATTCCTCATCAGTTCTAAAGATTCAATACTGCATAGTGTTTTGAGTTCAAAGAGACGACCTTACAGTAATGACCAATCGGGCTATACTAATGTTTACGAGTAGTACGATAAAGGACGATAGAAAACAACAAATGTTTCATAGTAGATTCTTATGGTACATAGCATATTAAGCATCTTACTTATTCTGTTTTAGGTGTGTGACATGTAAGAATCAATAAAATGCGCACATCTCGGATTAAATCTACTGATCATTTTGACAAGTTGAATTCTGAGCTGAGACTACGGTCACTCGAATTGCACACGACGTGTGAGCGGAAACCGGGGCGTGTTGTGGACTGGAATGCTGACTCATAAACGCGAGCGCGTGCGTAGCATGGTAACTATCGTGTTGGACAATAAAGATTGTGCTTTATTGGACGCCTTCTCGCTACAGAATGACACCATTTATTTACACGAATATAATCAGATTTCTGTCCTAACCATATTATATCGCAAACAACAGACGAACCAGTCCCTGATTGTGTAAACTAGTGTCATTCTAAAATTCTTTATGAAGTTTACCATTCCGCAAGCGCAGTCCCAATGCTACTAGAACGAGAAAATGGCCTTTTATACAGCAATAGGCTGGATGCAGAAATGTGAATATAAGCATGTTCAAAATAGTTCGGAGAAGTAATGTAGTATTTGAAGATGCTCGATTAGCGTTATATATCATAATGGAAACCTGTTTATAAGCTACACATATATGAAGGAAGCTGACATATGACGTCAGCAAAATAGAGCAAGTGAATCACAGAGAAGTTGTTGGAAGATACACAAGTTGGGTGGTGCACGTAAAAACAATAAAAGCAATAGCAGCAGCAGCAACTGAGGGTGGTGACTGAGCGGTTGGTATATGTTCAAACCACCTGTGAAAGCCGATTGACAGCACTGAGAACCGATTGTATAAACGTGGACCATTGTAATCAAATTGAGTCATATTATTCTATTTTGAAATAGGCTTCAGATGTTTTTGAATTGGCCGGTCACATTGCCAGGAGGGTAGTAGTGGCAGACGACGACGAATTTTGTGGGGGCCTGTGCACTAGAACCATCACCAGCACCTCTAGTGTCTTTCTTCATTTGCATTGCAATTCCCACACCGAGACGCTGCGAACTGGCCCAAATCATCTGCGTGAAACCACCTGATTGACATAGTGAAACGACGGAATTTTCGTGTTAGTTCGTAGAGGATAGAAACAAAGATTGGTGAGTTGCATTAGTGAACGATAGTGAGTAGGTAACTGGTTGAAGATTCCATTGTTAAAACTCAATCAACTCCGATACGTTAAACACACTAAACTGAAATGGAAATGTAATGTCCAAATGAATTCAGTTTGAAGTATTATGCGTAGAATGAACATTTCGATAATGATTTACTCTCGCATTCAATAGCAGCAATGTGGACAATCTTTCTTCCATTGTGTACTGCTGAGGAGACCCTACACTTCCCGATTCTGCCAAAATGAATCGTGCAGACAAAGGATTACGAAACAGTTGAATTTTGATTCTTTTGGAAGTGAGTGTATTTCACAGAAATCAAAACCACTTACAACGTAAGAAGCTTTCTGAAATGTTGTCTGTACAATCTGAAAGTTGTACCAACCATGATGGTGTGAAAGTTTTCAAGTTGTCGACATTTTCCCGGAAATAAACAAATGTGAGATTAATTTCTGGAAAGTAATTCAGTTTGGATACCCGCCGTTTCAAAAGTGAGTAAAAAATATTAGACTTCTGGTTGATAGTTTTCAATGTTTGTTCTGATTGATTTTGGCTGGTCTGACGTGAAACATTTGCATCATGACTATGGAAATCACTTAAGGAGTCGTACCATCTATGAGCGAAAACAGGGCAGTTTAATAACAGCACATTTCTAACGGTCACACCAGCTGTTTGACTGAACACATCGGTTCATATTGCTTTCGATTATGGACCACTTTACCGGTATCGAGTATCTCATGGCCAAAGAACGCACGCCATTTGGTGAATAATTCATATCACTAGGTACGCATCTCCAGCAAAATAAGTTCCATACAGGTCAATTAGAGATTCATTGGAGAAGATCGGCAAAAGGTCACGGTGAATGAACATTTCATAGTTGAAGTGAAACGGCCGGCAAAACTAGACGAAAAGACTCTTCATTCACAAAGAGGTCATATTTTTTCGAAAAATCAATCAGTTCCTTCACCAGTGTCATCGATCAAAGGAGATCAACCTGCTTGTGCCACTGCACATTGTGTTTACCAAGTTATACACAATTGCAGTGAAAGTTACGCAAATAGAACCGAGAGAGGTTAGGTCTCTAGAGTAAAACAACACTTGACCAGGTGGGTGCAAAAGTCCGTGTCACCGGAGGACCGCAGTGTCGCTAGAACACGTAAGCAGCCAGTTTACACGGGTTGTTGGTGACGTTCTTGATCCAGCTTGTACATTAAACGTCCTATTAAGTCATTCAAATCTTGTAAGTTGTTGAGGCGATCGCGGCCAATCGGCCGACGCCAACTTTGTGGACCCAAAAACAATTGCTCATGAATTTGACACTTCCCTGGACATAGTAGCCCATCTTAGTCTCCTAGATTTTGCTATAAAAATGTGTCGTGGTATTTTGAATTTGACACTGCTGAGTCAATACGAAATGTTTACTTTTCGTATTCAAACTGTTCTGCTCAAGCACGTTATTTTATCGTGCGCCACTGAATATTCGTTCCATGCATGCAGAATTTCAGATTAATATCCAGAAAGTTCCCAGACTTTATCTAAAGAGGTAAATAATTGAATGTGAACACTGTCCTGTTACATGCCTTAGAGGAAAGTTCATCAAGGTTGATTTTAACGATGGTGAATGCATCGTAATAATATTGTTTGAAGCACCCCACATTCTGTTTTCACGAAAAACACGGAGTGGGTTCATTGATTTTCACACACAAAATGTTGATCCCCTGCAAGTTAAACAAGAGAATATATCACTTTCCTTGCAAGTGTTGTTCTTTAAATGGCCCGCTACAACAATGACTGAACTTCTTATCGATTTTCTAATTTAATGGTGCGATAACAGACAACGATTGAGAAGGCTCAAGGTCATACAACATTTAAAGTAAATGTCATCCAAATTGAGTGAAAAAGCTTACAAATTAGAAGTGTTTATGAATTAGCTGTCAATTTTATTGCCTCGTTTCATTAGAAAACGGTTTTCTCGAATTTTACATATTGCTTTGAAACCTAAAAAGTGGTACAAATCACAAAACCAAAACCATCAAGTTCAAATTTCTATTATTATTCTGATGCAACTTCAGATAAGAAATATGTTCACGCAAAAATTTTTTTTAACTAAGAAACGCAATACTTTATTTAACATCTCTCCCAGTTTAGTGATCCACGTTTAGTAAGTGTAAGTTTGGCTTATAATACTGGGGTGTCACCAATATCATAAAAATACAACCAACAGATGGTCCACATAAAAATCCAACTGCTACACTATCATGAAACCAGTCAGCTCTATCGAGGTCACAAAAACAAAGTAACGAAGAGGACAGATTTAATAGGATAAGGTAATCAGAAGAGACCCCATTGCGGAAAATCTGGAATTCGGCTGAATTCGAACCAGTAACAGAAACAATACGCGCAAATGTGGCAAATGCTCGCTGGTTCGAATCCAGCCAAAGTCCAGAATTTTCGCATTTGGGTCTTTTCTGAATTATCAAATCTGTCAAACTAATTTTCAGAAACAGTTAGGTCTTGCCTCGAACGTCCGACATCAAGGCAGTCACACCATTCTAACAAACAACGGAAGGCGTCGTCAGCTTTTTTAAAGCTTTCAGGGTCCGGTGAAATTAATTGCACCTAATTCACAAACAATTCAGTAAAACGGCGGCAACATTCGCGTCCCAAAGTCCAGTTAGCCGACATCACATCTAACGTCTTCAGCCATTGGTTGTAACAGTCGCGAAGGCCTCAGTCAGGAGCCGAACCCGACGTACAGTGATCAACCATTTGGTGAATGACTTTATTTAAGTGAAGTCATCATTTGTCCAACTCGTACATTACGCCAGTCGGCTGCGGAATGAAGCAAAGGTGCTCAGATGGACGATAAGCTGACATGCTTAGTACCCGATCTAAACATTTAAATTTGTGCACACTTAAAGGTTCAGCAAACGAACTCGCTTAAAACTGACTACCAAATACCCCCTCCCCTAACCTTTTCGTCGCCCACCAGTTGGTACTAGCCGATGCGAACGACCGACGGTCAAATCTCTTGAGGCAGTTCATACCTTCTATAATGATCGGTCTAATTTTGCAGCCGTAAGGTAGCACAGCCTTAATAGTCGTCTGGTACACGCAACCGCTAAGCTTCAAGGAACTGCCTCTCTATCGCCAGAGATTTCCTGTGTTAGTGAGTACCGCCAAAGCATTGGATGTACGAGCTCCCATTTTATTTTCTATACCCCAACCGCTATCGACACAACTTTCTAAGCATATACACCGGTCAACAACCTCCATAATCCCCTTACCAAACAGTAACTCAAAACAGTCTTACAGAAGCACTCTGCAAGTTGAAGACACAAGCGCTTTCCGACGTATTTACAGGAGCGCCGAGTGGTATATGACGTCGTCTGTGTTGCCTGAATTTTGCCAGACAACATTTCGCCCCCATAATCGCAACCAGTCAGTCTCCCCCCGGTTAAAAAGTACAGGTATGAAGCATAAGTGACTGCCTAACTCCATGAAAATAATTAAGTTCGAACTGCAAGGGAGTCTCGCCGCAGTTTTTCAAACTGGCGCCGAGGTTCACACGAGGTTGGACGTCGAACGTGGTCTTCCACCGATAGTGGACCTCATCATTAGTGTCTTAAGCTCGGCCCTCATAAACCCAGCGTGCTGATTACTACTCTGTCCGTCTGATGCTCAGTCTAGCATGATTGTTACATCTGAATATGCAGTAATTGCGTTCAGCGTCTCATGAAGAGATTTACTGACTGTCAAGTTAGTCCGTGTGGTAAACATAAAATACATAAACCCTGGCGTTATTCGAAAAGGTTGCTTCCTGAAACAAATTAGATGACACGTTAAAAGCAGCAGACAACATGATTTATTGCCTGGTGAATTCCGCTGCATCTCATCAGGCATACACTACAGTGTTGGCGTTTATGTAGTAGAGTGAAACAAGGTTGGTGAAAAGATATGTACGACCACACACCCACATGTCACGCACACACGCACGCAAAAACAATGTAACTGAAAGTTTATCAGGGCAGTTTAGAACTGATGACCTTGTATTTCTGTTGGCAGAGGAATGGTTGCCGCTTTAGAAAGCAATAGCTTCAGCGAACTGATGCAGTCATTGATCGCCGGTCATGTAGATGACTTTGAAAGCATGGGCAGCGATGACCTTATGTCCAGAGGTCAGCAAGTGATGTTCGATCAAGGATGCTGGCTGCTTACGTGGTACTGGTGGCGCAACAACAGTTGCCGGGTTTTGTGTATAGTCATACCTGTCTTTTCACTAACGTGTACCTGATGAGAAGCAGCGAAATTCATCAGGCATTAAATCGTGCAATCTGCTGTTTCTGACTCCCGGAGTTATTTTATAGAATCGGCCAATATGTGACATTGTCCGTTCTGTCAGTTCTCTGATTCAACAAAAATAAGTCCTGATCACCTCGTTGTGATTACGTTTAAGTTAAAATGCCAACCGATACGCTCTTTGTGCTCATTTAAATTAGGCATCCGAAATTTTACGCAAAGAAACTTGAGCCTCTTCCAACTTCTCCAAAGTGTGCAATAAGATTTGTGCGCACTCGAAGTTTCCTGCATTGGGCGTACTGTTAGAACGTTGTTTTGCAAACATTTTTGCGGATAGCTAGAAACTATGGTCCGTGTAAATGGCATTTCTCCAAGTCCTTACTATGACATTTTACCAAAACCTCTCAGTGGTTGCAAAAAATTTGCGAACAAAGTGCACTTCAGTGCTTCTCATCTTTTGTGGTTAGAGTTACCCTGATGCCCTGAACAGCACACATCGAAAACGAGTCTGTTCGCCACTTTTCCGCCTCCGGTATACTATTTGTGTACATCAGGCGGCTGATAAGTAGATGTAAGTAGTATTCATGTGGAACCATTCAAAATGGGTGCCCCATCAAGAGGACTGTACGAGATACACGCAACACCTCAAGCCTTATTTGGTTATATATCTTATGTTCAAGCTAATGTCGAGTTGAAGGTCGATCGGGCTTAGGTATACAGAAACGGTGAAGTGATCAAAAGCATTAACAACGAGGCGTGATATAAGCGTACGTGAATAAACGGTACCTGGAATTAAGGCTAAACTTACCGATGCCTTGGATACTTGCAGGTTCTGTATTGAATTTATATTTGGAAGATTCTTGGTACCAATGATCGATTACTTCTTGACCTACAAGGGAGAGGTTTATAATGTGAGTAACTGAACAGGCGAGCAATTAACCCCTGATATAGGCAGTGTGTGGGTGTAAACACGGACGGCGATGTCTTCAGTGTAACTGGTGATAAGTGACATGATGAGATCGAAAATTTAGAGTAGGCTTGATTGCTAAATAATTTTGATTTCGGCCGGAGTCGAACCAGCTATCGAAACAGCAGGACCAGACGCGGCAAGTAGTCTATCGGCTGAGCTCCCATAGAGGAAGGAGGTGAGTAATTAAGAAACGGTGCAAATTACGTTACAGGTAAACAAGATTTTAATCCATTGATTTCATGTCAAGTCAAAACGTTCACAAACAGTACAAGCTGATAATGAGTTGAGTCGCATGCTAAGCCGAATCAGCTGAACGTTGATAAAGTGAGCAGTTTGACAGCGACCCTCCTCACTCTTGAGTAATCGAACATATGGCATTTGGAAACACCAAATATCACCTGGAAGCAGTTAGGGGTCTATATACATGTTGGTTCATTCTGTGGGTGTGAATCGTAGTCGAATTTACAGAATACAACGTAGTGCTCCTACAGCATTTGGGAAGGTATGTTTTCTAACTATATTTTCGCGTTAGCTGATAGCTCCCTAAGAGAACCTGGTAGAAACTGAATGCCATTTATTCGAATGCAGCGCGCTTCCCTTAAAAACCTTCCATTTCTAACCCTTGATTAAAACAATTAATAGATCTCATTTGGAAGAAACCCTTCTGGTTGTAAAGTCATCGTACCGAGATAGGTTCACTTTTGCTTCGCTCATTCGATCAGTATGGAAATCATCGGTTGCTGTTTGTTAGAAACAAAACGTTGTCATCATTTGCGACTTTTGAGGTTCATTCCTATTGGGAACGTAACTGACACTAAAATGTGTTCAGCTAGTGAACGCCATTGCAATTAGCACCCACCAATGACAAGCAAGATATTGGGCGAAAAGAAACTGAGACCCGATGAACGAGACAGAACTTTCAATAAGGAAATAAGAGTGACAGTTACAAAAAACTCTTGTGTTAATCAAAATTTGAGACAAATGGTTAAGCACCCAGCTCTAGTTTGACCCGTTTAGAGGCATCGCAAACGAAAAGTATGACAGGCAGGACACAAATTCTGAAATTAATCTTAACAGTAAAAGAAACGAGACAATTTCAGGAACAAGTCTGAGAAAGCATGACCCATAAAATACAACTTACCGGTTACCAGAGCCGAAGCATTTGACCAGCGACTGAACACGTTCTCGCCTAACCGAATGCCATGGTAGGTTGAACCGCTGTTGGACAAGTAAGGCTGATTGACTAACTGATCAGCCCAATCCTGAGCCATTTGACACAATTGCTATGACATGAACGGGGGTGTGAGAAACCAGTGAGTGGCAATTGAGATAAGGTTTTCGGTGTGACAACCTTGTGTCAGTAAGTAATGAAATACGCTATGGGTGTGGGTTTGATAATCACCATTCCTTTTTATGCGGACGCAAACCAAATTCATGTACAGTAGATCCCCGTTTGTTTGGTCATAAACCGATCCGGATAACCATTCAAGATAGTGTGTAGTGTGTGCTGTGGTGGTCGTCACCGAGCCTCTCGCTAACGAGGGCGTGTACACTGTGACCGTAGGATCATACACCTGCCGATCGTAAAACAGCACATCCACCAAGGGACATACAGGTATGCAGTGGGTGCGAATCGAATTGCTTCAGTGTTGGAATGTGTGGAAACAATGAATCTAGAGTTCATACACCGGTGTTAGTATTCAATATGACGATGATGATGATGACTGGTGAAAAACAACAGTTAACTAACCAGAAATCTCAGACAACCGGAGAATGGGCGAGTGAATAACCGGGACGGTTGCAGTAATATACTCGGTGGCTAGAAGTTTGAACAAATTACATTTCAACACTTGTATTCTCCGTTTTGTTCGGATTTATCTTCTAGGGCAATCTTTGTCACTGTTTTGATGAGCAGTGGCTCGACCCAGAGTACTATCAGGTCAGACGCATGGCACTTCACGTAAGTTCATATATGTACATGATCATGTTGCCAGAAGAAACAGTTGCCGAATTACGGGGCTGCTTTATTCATGGAGGCAATATTCCTACACTTAAAACAAACGCTTG
>LOND01001346.1:24609-40478 GCA_014220965.1 Paragonimus kellicotti | reverse complement strand
TAACGACTTAGTTACGTTTCAAACCACTAGATGTGCTCAACGAATGTTTACGGAAATTGGTTTAGATACCATAATGTCGTTTCAAACTGAGGTAGCATATTCGTCACGAATTATTCATTAGGTTTAGACAGAAATTAGCCTAGATTAGTGATTGGTAAAGAATAACTTGTGCTTTTTTATTTTTAGGCACGTTAACTTTATTTGGTAGTGGCTAGATAAGAAATGCATGTAGGCGTGGTTTAGCGATTACATAAAATTCTGCCCAATTAGGGCAGCCGGTGTATTGAACGAATCATTTTTGGAGTAGTTTTGTTCTAATTTAGTCTGATATAAGTTGAGATTTCCCTGTTAATATAGCTCTAAGCTTTTACGAGAGAATCCAGACCAATATATCAACAGTTAAAACAACGTAACGAATTTTCAATCAAACGCATGAGTTGGAACCACAACACAAAAGCAAAGCTTTCTGTGCACATTTTGAACACACAAACCAGGAGGGGTTTTAATGCACAACGTGATCCTCGAACACATTTTACTGCATTTCATCAGGTGCACATTGCCAAATCGTGCTGTTGCAGATGTAAGATTCAGTAGGCAGTGTAGAGCAGAGCGACAAAAAATCGGAACACACGCACGCACACACGCTAATCAATACACATAAATTACCAAGACAATCTGGTAGCGATGACCCAGTCTTTCCGTATGCGCTGGGCTGGTCCCCATGGTGTTAGTGCGTTTATCACTAAACTACTGCGAATCCAAGGTGCCGCATTACAACACATAAGGGAACGAGAAAAAATGAACAAAACAAGCATCATTCACACCTGATTGAGGCATTTATATGTAAATAGAGTTTCCGTCAGTTCACCTCGAAAAGATGCATAAGAATCGAGGTTCGCTCTTGTTAATGTTCACCAGCAGTAAACATCCTAGTTACGACTTTAGTCAAAGTGCTTGTGAGGTGATCATGTTGATCACTACGTCAATAACTTCGCGCCAGACGTGGCTACATCATCACATTCAGAAGCTCATTTTCATGTGAACTATAAATTTTTAAAAAAAAATGCAACATACAAGAATGAACCACATTTTAGAACGAGTCGACTGAAAGGCCCACGTGACCGTGAAGAGAGCGATCAAATCTGAAGGATATTCAACTTATACCAACCAAATCTCTGAAGGCCTGTTAGAAGCAACTTATAAACGCCACATTTAGTACTAGAGATGTCATTAAGGCTGTTCGCATTTATCAAGAAAAACATGACAATGACTAGATATCTTTTTTGTGAACACCACAGAATAGATTTACAACAGTTTATCGGGGAAAAATGTGTAAATTTAAACACGAAACGCACAAAATCTGTGCTTCATTTGAATTTATTTAAGGTCAACAGTGACAAAAAGTACTGTTGTTCGGCCACTCGGATTGCGTCAGTTGGGCTGTCACTGTCAAACCCAAGGTTGTACATGCTAGAATATTCCTGTTGTTTTCAAAACTTCTGCATTTCCCCTTCATAAGGTTGCGTTCTGTAATGTGTCGACTTTCTCTACACAATGATGAGACATGTAAAATATATCAAGCATCGGTGCCAGTCACTGATATATTACCATTGGAGACAGCGATCATGAAATGGTAAGTCCACAGCTTGGGGTAGAAGTGATTGACTGGTTGTGGAAATGAGTCTGTACCAGACATCCACGTGATCTATACAGGGTAAGTATATTCTGATAGAAATCAAGTATTATTTACAATCAAACAATAACTTTCTGTTTGCTCTGAAGTATGCAGTTTTAGCGACATGATAGTTGACATTTTATAAGTTTCCATAACACATGAAGGAGCAAACAGAAAAATTTGTTGGACTAACAAGTTGAGTCATGACTAGTCATTGCATTGTATTCCTTTACAAAGTTGGTATGTCATAGTGGTTATTTTTCATTACTTTGAAACGGCACAAAAATAGCAATTGTGATTGGTTAGCTCATACGACAAAACAGGATGTTCTCTAGTCACACAATCCATTAAAAGTTGAGAGACACTTCGAAACAGTTGCACGAGATTTATCAGACTTTTATGAAACCTGTCCATAACAATCTTTTCTAATTCACTAGGAACAATCTCATAGACTTACGCGTCCATCCGCTTCTGTTGTCTCTATAATCTCCCGCTGTACAGTATATGTGCGACCATCTGGTTCTGTTACAGTCTCGGTTACCATTGATCGTTTGGCACCTGAAGAAACGACAGAACAGTCAGAGAATAGATAAACAGGAAACACTTGATCTCAATTCGGATAAACAAAAACGGAAGCTATTTACCAGTTGTTATGGAAAAATTTTAAAAATGAAGAAAAGTAGTGTATTTGCACGGAACACAAAAAAGAACTTGGGCCCACATACAATCTGACCGTCCGAAACCAAACCTACCGGTTAACCCATATTTTAGGCTACTGAAAGTTTGTAGTATTCACATCTTTCATTGTATACATCCATGTACATTCAGTCAAACTACGTTTCATTTACACTCTTGTTTGAGTCAGTCTGTTACAGAGAAAGAAGACTAGAAGACACTGACTCAGTGTGTTTGGGGTGACACAAGCATAAACCTCAAGATGGCCAGACTTGCTTGCAATAAATAAACGGCTTAACAGGCATATTAGAATTTTTATAACACTTGGGACCCACACAGCACTATTATGTGTCGTATTACCGAAGAACAAATCCTACTTCGTCAAAGTCCACGTATTTTTTTAAATAAAAAAAACAGTTGCGTAGATGTCACTAACGAAAATGGTGTCACATGTCAATCTTATCATTCTCATTTAACGGTTTATTATTAGACTGATCCAAAGATACCTAACAGAACTGCTGCCAGTTAAATGATACATTCACATTTTGTACATGATTAACTGTCACGTTAACTCGTGAAATGACGGCTTATACACAACGAAATATGCCTACTACTATTAGGACATGGTAGGTTAAATGAGATGAACGCCTCTGCTCTTTTTTCCATATTGTTTCTCAAGCTTTCGATGCGAGAGTGGAATACCCTGTCCTGTATCTTATCTAGTACATTTGCTACTTGACATAGATTTCAAACGTTCCACTATCCACTGACTATTGTTATTCCACACGCAACCATTTGATTTCCGATGCGACGGAGGTATTAGTAAGAGTAACATTATTATCCCCACACAAGAAGTAATCACAGAAGTGGTATTGTAAGATTTATACGGTTGTAGGTTACTTTTCATCTTTGCAATTATTTAGGATGGACTGTTCAGCTTATCAGACAAAACAATTTACAATAAAGTGTAAATCGGTTATTGCTGCGCAGCTTCTGTTATTGCCTAGACAATGATAGGGTGGAAACCAGTTCTTTGAATGTCAAAAATTGATCCACGTTTCCTTATATCGACTGCTTGGGCGCATCGGGGAAGACGCGGATTGGTCAACTGGTTGCTAATCTTCGACCCACTGTTCCTGCCGGATTGAAAACAGGTTAAAGCAAGTGATATGCAATATCGGACTCATCTGCTTAAATTCCGGATGGTAGTAGCGACGACTGGTATGGTATCGACCTATTGTACAATCTGGAGTTTGTTCTACTTTGGCACGTTCACGTCAGTTCTACCAAGAAGCTGATGTTCGGTTTGGCCAATGCAACAGTTTCTGCACGCGTTACACTGTATAGAACGATCATGCATCTGGTGAGTAGTACGGGATTTGGCCAATATAAGCTAAACATCACTCACAGTTGATCGCAGCTGTCGCATTCTCAAGGATTGTCCACTAAGTCCCTTTCAAAATTGTTCCTACTCATGCCAAAATCGTTCATGGAAATGCGCTGAATAGGTACGGCATATAGACCGTTGTAAAGATGACTGTTCCAACTAATGGCCACATGTGTTGTTAGTTATGATTCCTTCTCGTCCGCCTCCTACCGCGCGTCCCATGCCTACATTACATGCAGAGCTTAACATACAATTAGCTGTGATTCTTGAAAGTTGTCAAATTTCGGCCATCTAACCTCAAGAATTAAGCACTCGACACTACTGAAAAATGGATATCAAAGGCAAACAAGTGTCAAAAACTGACGTCAATCGGTGAAGTTGTAAAAAATGTCAATACCAGCTATCTGTTACGTTTATGCGTGTACACCTTTTTTGGTCAGTACTGAATCTTCACACAACCGCTTCACCAGTGCGCTCAGCACACATTTGCCAGGCATATATTATTCCACTCTGACAGTGATGTATGAGGGATGATGATCACCAAGTCGGGTATACAAACAACACCAGTTTGGCTGACAAACACTGCATAATCGACCTGGACATTGTGTTTCAAATTTGGTGTGTACATAACTACATTGTGAAGCAAATACTGTAGCAATCGTATTGGTCTGTCATAATGTGGAAGAAAATCACCTATTGAAGAAAGAGTTAGTTTGTTCAATCCGTGCCTATATTATCGTCGGCCATAGTCTAGCGCTTTTGCACCGGAATGCTAGATAACAGAGCAGTCAGGTTTCTACTGGAATATCCACCATTCTCGTTTAATTAGCGTTACTCGCTGCCGATCTTTGCTGTCATTTCTCGCCTATTGAACTGGTTTCCTTCGGTGGCGACTTGTTTGAATTCTCTTGCAGCCAGTAACCCACCGGCTGAGAGATTTGACCACATTCCATGGTTGCTTCAAGATACTTTAACGAAATGGAATTAATTGCACTTGTTCGCCCGCCAACACAATAACGTCACGGTACAGTAGTTAAAAGCTGCTTAAACACGAACAACACCGTAAAACACATGACGTTGTAGATTACGACACGATGTAGCCTGCCGCACAAATAGGGCCGATAAACCATTTGATGAAAAACCGGCTGATCAAGGAGAGACATAGACAAGCGCGAGGGTTATAGGAAGACGGAAAGCTCGTAAGGAGTGAATCACTTACAAACGGTCAGAACCAAACAACCGAGGTGAACCAACTGATCTACACCATCCAGTACACAGGAGGGCTGAATTTAAGAGGCCGCCAACACTTAAGACATTCAACTAAGTCAGTCGTATAAGTGAGAATTCTTAAATTACAGAAAAGAAAATTCCCAGTGAACCGAACTGCTTTTAAGTACAGCCATTCAATCAGCGAGAACGTTTGACCACTTCATCACTGACCCAGCCAAATTATCGCCAGCTATCTAAAGTCTACCCTGTATATGTTCATAACCCTAACAAAATCTTGTTTGTGGCTTATCAAATCATTGTACCTTATTCGTATTTCGATGATTGACTTTATAACCTACAAGAGACCCAATTGTAAAATATACGGCCTTAGGCTGGATTGAAATTAGCTACAGGGACAAAATACTTATACGCGACAAACGACCAACTAACTCAGCTACGAAACCATACCAGGGGCTCAGGAATTTTACATTTGGTCTGAGTTATTTAATCATCTCACTGTGTCCCATAGAATTCAACAAACAATGATCGCCCAGCAGAGTGTCGCAAGTAGTTCAAGCTAGAATCCAGCAAGGCTATTGGTAGTCAACAGTGGAATGGTTGGGGAACAGAGTCCGTATGAAATTCCCCAGCTCTCGAAGTCCAATAGATAGCTGAGCACTCGACATGTCTGTGAATTCTGTTGCTGTTGCCAGTTCGAATGCAGTCGAAGACTAGAGTCACCTGTATACTAACAAATCTGCCAGACTACTTATCAGCTTTACAGTTGTCAATTAGCAGTACTACTTCTGTTCCAACCAAAAATGGGAACTTATCAAAACAGTTTTGTTCAGTGAAAAATAATTCTAATCCATGTATATAGTCAGAAAAATTACAAGTTATGAAGAATATGGCATAGCCATAACCAGTGGAAGCTTCATTTAGAAAACATGACTTTTAGGACTTCTCTCAATTCCCTACTGGCCTGCCAATGAATCTTCGGAGAAGAGATTATAGTTCACTAACCATGCTTGTAACTCAACCTATCTAGCTAAGTACTTTTGAGTAAACCAAGAGGATAGTGCCAAACGTAGCAGAGCGGCTGCAGCTCACCAAAGTCCATGTGATCTCGCACATCCCATTTATGACACATAAATAAACAGTGTCATAATCAGAGCTAATCAGAAAAGTTCACAAACGATACTCGTAAAGGTGGCAGTTTGCTATTTAAGGGTTTTGGCTCGTAACAAGAGAGTCGTCGGTTCAAGTCTCATTCAGACCGTCTTCTCTTGATGATTCAGGTTTAGAAATCTGATAGTGATATGTCAACTTGATAATGTGTACCATGAAACAGTGCAAAGTTGATAGTTTTGGTCAAACTAGCCGTAAATAGTGCAAGCTCGCATTGAAGTCAGTCCAGACCAACAGTACGATCGTAGTTTCACACTGTGCTTTTCTGCGGTCATAAACAAAGTAATCTAGACACAAGCTATGTAAGTCCCCTCGTTCCTTAGAATACGTAGACTCGAATTCATAGTCTTTTTGGTACCGTGATGACTTGACGCTACTTATTCAAGCAGATCTCAATTATCATGTTACCCCTCCCATTCGAAGCCAAACGCCGCAACCAACTTTGCTGTCATTCGATTTAATTAGGTAAGGATAGTACCGCGAGTATATCATTTGGGTAACTTTGTGATTTGGTTCATACTCAAAAGCGAACTTCAACAACGCCTTATAGTGTAGACTGTCTCGGTTGTGATGCACTGACTTACAGTTGTACAGTTGAATTACCACGACTCAGTTGTCATGCGGTCGCATACAGAGAGACTGTTAGCCACGCGCTTCACCTCCGCAACAAGTGAAGAGACTTGATTTCAGTCAGACTGAATTCCGTGTACGCTCATAAAGTAGTCAGATTTATTTGAGCTTAAGTAAATGAGTTCAGAAGGCACGAGACTAAAGCGTTTCGAAGCGTTTCAAAGAGCCTACCAGGATAACGTGGAGGCAAACGACTCAATGAAACTGCGGATAAGGAGCTGTTATCTGAAATTCCAGTTCAGTCAGGAATACTGCGATGACTACAAGGAAGGAATTGAAATGATGTCCAAATTGTTAGACAGAAATACTCCACCTCGAAATGTGAAAATGACGCCATCCTGAAGAGAAAACGTCCATCAGCAAAATGCAATAAACAAGTTTGTGTTTTTACATTGTCTAAAACACCTCTACAGACTTTAGACGTTGCCAACAACACGTTGTGCCTCCGCCAAATCAGTTGCGACGGAAATCAAATCTGAACTCGGGTGAAAAAGCATGTAAGTCAAAACATTGCAACCTCCAACAAACGTAACGGAACAAACAGACAAGTATGATATGAAGTCTGTCACGCTCCAAACAAAAGTTGGTTTGGGTTGCAAAACTATGCAAAGAACGCAAAACTGATCAGCAATAAAATGAATTCTGTTCGCGTCACCCGACCTTGAAGTAAAGTAGTCATGTAAAATGACCATCAGCAGCGATTCCACTCCAAGTAATGTGGATTTATTGACGGTGAAGTGTTCGGATGGGTGCCCATAACTACGCGTAGGCGAGATTAATTTTTGTTGAGTTTGTGCAGAATCTAATGTCGACGTCGTAGAATGCCATTCCCACATTAGATAGAGGGATTCATAACATCCACTGAACCACATTTCCTATGCTCAATTTAGCATTCAGTGGAATTCTGGATGCATACACAGTAATGTCAAGAGCAAGCAAAATACACTACAGGCTTCAAAAAAGCTATGAAACACGTGGAAGTCAACAAGTAATTCGAACGTTACACAAATCGGATTGGTCGGGCATACAAAATAACTTTCAACAATTCGGTCAATCAGGAGGATCGGAGCTTTGGAGACTAGATTTATCTAAGTGTACGAACGAAAAATCGCACATTGAATCGTTGGAGACCAATCTACAAAAAAGTGATAAACATTTCGGTAAAAGATGACAGCAGACATTCAGACAGGACACTTCGACAGAATGACATTCCTGCTAAAAAAAAACAGTACGTTTGCGTAGAGACATTAATCACCAGACAAAAGTTCTACTGGAGGGATTAACTCAGTTGTCAGAAGAAACACGTAGCAAACAAGCTTGTTCTCAGTGTTTCTTAAGGAAGCACTGAAAACAGGCTTATTGGTTACGCGTTTCTTTTCATGACTTAACGGGGTACATTCACGGTACTAAATCCAGTCAGTCAAACCTTGTCAGCACCTCAAACTTAATATGGACGCATGACTTCAATCTTTCAACGCACTGTCTACTTTGCAAACTTCTAGCCACAAACGTGTGACAGTGATTGACAACATTAATTAGAACCAAATAACTTGTGCCTAAAAAACATGATGTGCTCATCCTAAAGATAAAGAAACACTGTCAACCAAAGAAAGGCAAATCTAAAAGTCCCAGGGAAAACAAATAAATGACTGATGAGTAGTCGGGGATTTGGTTAATTTCAAGTTGAACATCACCCACAATTGATCGCAGCTGTCGCATTCCCATAGACTTTCCAGTCGGCCCCTTTCGAAAAGAAGCACTAGACTCGAGTTTCGCTCTCATTAGAGCTCGTCAGTAGTGCATATCCTTGCCACTGCCGGGACTAGAACTCCGGCCTTGCTTTCATGAGGCAACCGATCATTACTCACAAGCGAAAGTGGTTGAGCGTTCACATATGATAATTCGGTCGTGCCTAATGTGAGGTCAATGGCGCAGTGGTAAACACGGTTGCCTCATGAAAGAATGGCCGGAGTTCTAGTCCCGGCAGTGGCAAGGATATGCACTACTGACGAGCTCTAATGAGAGCGAAACTCGAGTCTAGTGCTTCTTTTCGAAAGGGGCCGACTGGAAGTCTATGGGAATGCGACAGCTGCGATCAATTGTGGGTGATGTTCAACTTGAAAAAAGCAAACTAAGTCAAACCGTTCGTAATTTTATAGATCTAGTTCGGACCTACGGTAAAAACAGGACGGGAAGTACGGGGAAAGGTTGCGGACTCACAGTTGATGCAGATGTACGATCCAGTGAAGCGCACGCCTCCAATGGTGCGCGCTCGATGCAACTTCATTTACATTAACACACATAGTATAGTCAACTATACCAATCTACAATCGTAACCAGAAGTTAATAGATATGTGGAACATGATTCAGACACACCTTATACGATTTTTTTCATGCCACAGGGGTAAGAAAACTGGCGATACTTCGGGACTGTTATTCACCGGGAACAGTCAACATGAGCTTAGGCAAGTAAAACTTTAGCAATAGTCATGATTATGGTGTGTCATAACAAAACTGTTTAAGGATAAAAACCTTTCACCGAACCCCAAACACGAAGGATCAAGCAATGATCCATATGTAATAGACATCGAAAAGTACACAAAAGTTCAGATTCTGTTTCACTGAGGACAATAATTTCCTCAGTTGCATCAATAAAGAAACCCTTTCCACTCTTGCAGCAACAGGATATTTAACCATCTCTCACAATGTCGCTAAATGAATGTCTCTCGAATACTTTCTAATTCACACGCCCGAACGACTAAACGTCCGTCCCATTTGTTACCAATTCGTGTAGCCCTCACCTGGTTATGTTCGTCCACTTTTGTTTTAAATTTATGTAAGTCCATGTCCGTTCCAATGTACTCGTTTCTGTTAAAGTATTCGGGTTATATCGTCTCCAGAGCTCAATATTCAGATATTGTCATCCCTAGACTTGTAGTGGTGATTACGAACAGACTGTCGAATTGATCCAACGTGCTCACCTTATCACTCAGTACGTTCCAAAAGTACCGGCGTTTTAGCCTCCGTTTTTAAAAAAACGTAATACCACTAGTTTTATGATTGTAGTTCCTAACTAGACGTTCGGGAAATGCTCTCCCCGGGATATAATCTGATAAATAACATAGAACCACAATGTGGTTTGTTAAGCTGGGAAGAATCACCCGTGACGTTCTTTTTTAACGTGTTGTAATCATACCTTTCGTTTTGTGAACTGCATACGTGTTTCCCCACTGGTATAACCGCTTTCTGATTATTGTTAATTGCTCAGAAACCGAAGATTCCGAGCTGCTTTTTCCCCACACAACTCGGTTGTTTGTCCCCCAGTAGTAATAGTTCCCGTTTCGTTTTCACTTAAGAACTTGTGGTTTGAAATGTTAGAACGCCTACGCCGTATGCTTCAGAAACCTTGGCTGCTTCCGATCAAGTGAATGCCAGGTCAATAAAGTGCGTTGTGCATCTCGAACGATATAGGCTCAGCATTACACCTACACAGATCTTTGGCAAGAGAAATATAGTTAACTAAATAATCACAAATAGTATTAGTTCCATAACAATCCCAGAGAATAAGGCAAACAGCCCTGATCAGTTCCAATAGGAAAAAACGATGGATCAACTTCGTAATTATTTCAAGAATAGAAAAGCTGAGAGATCAAGCAGAGTAAGGAGTAACAAAAACAACCGTAAGACCGGGTATGTATAAATAAATGAAAATTTGTACCTGGATCGAGTGAATGATATAGGAATACAATTAACAAGATTCGAAGAAACAAGGTGAATGCTGTAGGACACGAGTTAAGTCGCAAAAGTTTCATAAATTTTAATACGATGAAAAACAGTGGAATCATCGAATTGCTTGCAGGAACTACCATTGCAATTTCATACATGTTCTGTATGTCCAGAAAAAGTTATGATATACTTCGGCAGCAAACCATGGAAGCTAACTGGAGAACAGTGAGTCCAGTGGAGGAGCACGTATGTATTGGTAGAGAGACTGAGAAAGTGGTGTGGAATGAAGCGTGACTTAGGTCCCAAGACATAGGGGGAAGGCCAGTCGACCGGTCATGTAATGTTATTGGTCAAGGTAACACCTGGGTGTTTAACGGAGAGACGAGGAACTAGGCGTATACTATTCGCATGGGGGGTGAACAGTCGGCAAAAACGATCCTCGTAATCAGTAATTTTCATAAGTCAGAACAGCAGACCAATATAGAAGAGTTGAGACAAACTTCGAGATTCTGACTAACTTGACAGTTAGGATAAATTGCCCAGTGGAGTCGGGGAAGAAAATTGGACAGGGTGCTTGATGCTTAAAACCATATTAACTGCACAGTTAAATAAAAATCTCATCATATAGTGAGAACAAAAATATAGGAGGGATTGCACTCCGAGGAACATCAGAGCCAGTGCAGTGGTGATGAGGGTAGTCCACAGAAATGGGCAAACTAGGATACAGCAGTGTAACGAACAGCGGTTTTCAATCCTTCTTTTTCAAACCAATGCAACTACACAAGTGTTATGAGGACAGCCGTAGGAACTATGACTAGATAGTTTACAAGGGACATAAAACGCGAATACCAGAGTCCACATACGTCGCTAGACCTGGACAGAACGTCGACTGAATGTTAAGAGATGCGGTCAGGGTCAGTAAGGAGGGCGAAATCTGGATATGTGATCAAATTAGCAGGACAGGTCACAATGTTGCACGAGCAAACAGTGGTCAAAAACGTCGCAGCAAACTGGTTATAATCGCCGAGATGTTACGAAATTAAAAAAGAATTGTTGAAAGACAGCCAACAAACTTTTTGATCTAACTGACAAAAATGACAATAACTGACAATAATGAGATAAATGAACAATGCACATCAAATGTGAATGAAAATCACTTAAGAGCACAAGGTTACGTTCACATCAACCAGGCGGCATGCAAAAAAGCTGCATAAGAGGAAAGCCACCCGCACGCACCTTCATCACGAGTCGTTGGGGTAGGTAAGTAACACATTTATTCTGAGGTTTCTGAATATAGATCACACCTTCCGCTAGGTGCTTATATATATATATGGCCGTACCAGTGCTTACGATTCGTCTGTATTTTTTTGTACATAACCCGGTTTTTTATTCCATCTGGCCAATTTGCAACAGGAGTGGCTGTAAAACGGAATTACCAATTTTCTAAGATTGTGTCAGCAGAAAACACGCCTTATCCAAATGCTGAATATTCACATATATACACACACTCGAGGTTTATAGACTCATTTTTGAAATGAGCATAAAAAATATCAATCGACTGCATAAAAACTGTGCATTCTTCAGCAGAACGCTCAACGCACGATCGTTTTTTGTAGAAACAATTTCGAGCGGCAAACAAGCCAGAACCTGAATTTGAAGGATTGTTAGTGTTCTATCAGTTTGCTCTCAATTCGGACTAGAAGGTGAAACAAGAAGCTATCTCAGGCGATTTCTGCTTCCTAATCCAACACGTCCTCTGGACATGGAATACCGTGTCTACTATGAGTAAACTGACTAGAATTGATATGATAAAGGGAAGCACGGGAAAGACAGATGAGACATTTGATGCTGTTTGGCGAACAGATAAGAAAAATGAACCAAAACGGTGGCGTTTGAAATTAAAATGCAAAACGATGGCTGAGCAGAACGTTGTCCACTGTTGAGTTTTATCGGTTGGTTCATTTTAGTGATACTGACAATCAGGATTGAATTAATACTTGTAATATTCCAGTAACATGTGTAACTAGTTCATCCGGAATGTTCGCCGAATAGCATCGTTCAACACAATTTGCGAAGCCTGAGGATAAGTGTAGGCGTACACAGACAGTTATGTTAGCAAAAATTAGTCAATCAAGAGTTGCATGCAGTGTGCAAGTGTGTCTGTTGCCTTGTACATGGTTCCACATAGCTAGAAATGACTACATCAGTGCGAATCTAAACGGGGTCCAATGTGGTACTGCGTCGCTTTTCAACACTGACATACAAACAGACATTCTCATCGATCAGCATTGGTAACAGTAATGAGAAAAAAGAAACGGATTTGGACAAATTACCAACCACAAAGACATTTACCAACAGTTCAAGGATACAATAACCACCCTGCAATTGGTGTTGCCGGTCGACGATGACGTGGTCACGGGCTATGAAAGGTTTCACCGTTCCACCCAACAAGGTTGGTAGATGCTGCCTACCTGACTGTTGATCATTCATACCACCGGTAGGAAACGATCTCTGACACGACAGTGTGTTACAGTCAGTGGCGAGCCTGTATCCGCAAGCCTGTTGAGTCCTATTTTTGTTTGCTTGTTTTTTTTGTCTTTTTTCTCCGATATACGTTTATATTTATCTATTACTACGTAACTTTGTGGACCATTGTCATAACCAACGGTAGTTCAAGCCAGGAATACAATTCAAGGCTGAAAATGATGATAATGCTGATGACGATTATGACAGAGAACAGCACTAATAAAATATTAAACGGTTAACCAATCGAACAACAGTGTCGAACAAAAAGATGACAGTTAAGTCAAATGAAAAGCATCACTGTATCTAGTTACTGTAAACAGAATGAATAAATGAAAATGACCGCACCGATAAATTGATACGTTCAGACAATTAGTATTCAAATAAATGCTTAACTTTGACCAAAACAAATCTTGAATGGAGTACAGTCTTACATCGATCCCCTTAAGGAAGTCAGACAACGGGGTGGCGTGAATGGTTTTGCTCGTAATATTTTAGTTTGATAACAAAATCTGTTACGGTTATAAACCGCGATTTATAGTGGTCGCATAATTTTGATCGTAAATGTCCAGTTTACGTACAGTTTTTAAAAAAATCACATGTGGACAGTAAAGGTTCGTTAAAAAAGCACTCACCTAGATCCTGTTTGTCGTTACTTGCTGTTGAAGACAGTTTCCCATCTAGTGGGAGTGGAACGTTTTCAGAATATCGCCCACGCACATTCCCTGGTGGACGGTAATGTGCGACGACAATGCATTTGCCTGCAGCCTTTGCTTTTCCAAAACCGACTTCACGAGTCGATTTCCAAACCAGCTGAGTGAAATTACCTAGAGTGTTCAGAAAGTCATATACTCATAAATAATCGAATGTATTACCCAATATGCTTTAAGGATTAGTGGCATTGAAATTAGACCATATTGCTGAGTCCAGCCGGTTGAAAAATAATCATTTTGCATAAAAGATGCCTATCGATATGAGAATTAGTATGCGGATGCTTAAATATTCTGGTTATTGTGAAGAAAATAAAAAAAACCTTAAAAAAGCAGATATACTGTATCAACTTTAGTAGAACACGAAATATCATTAAAACTGCGCAAACATCGGAAATAAATTGTAGCAATGGTATCCAGAATACACGTTAAAAAGTCCATCCAACTAGTCTAAGGTGTATTGTGAACAAATATGTCGTTACTGATGAGTAGTCGAGGATTTGGTTAATTTCAAGTTGAACATCACCCACAATTGATCGCAGCTGTCGCATTCCCATAGACTTTCCAGTCGGCCCACTTCGAGTTTCGCTCTCATTAGAGCTCGTCAGTAGTGCATATCCTTGCCACTGCCGGGACTAGAACTCCGGCCACGCTTTCATGAGGCAACCGTGTTGACCACTGCGCCATTGACCTCATATTAGGCAGTTCATCTGTTACTACAGACAAATTAATGTGATGAATATATAACCAGCACACACGGCAATAGTGCAATGAACGCGTGGAAGATAAGTTAGGTCGTAAGGATCAAGACTCCAACCCAAACTTAACCATCAAAGATCATCTGACTTATTAACATGACTCTTTGTCTGCATCATGTTGTGTTATCTGAAAGCCAGTTTTCGAGCCTTGATCACTATGACCTCGCTCCTAATACCCGCATTTTTCGACAATCTTGCCATGCATGCTGGCTACATGTTGACTGCATTAATTTCTCTGTAGCAACCGAAGAAGTGCAAAAGAAATACCCGCGAACAAAACAGCTCGTGATATACTGTTCACTTTGAATTGAGAACAACAACATAAGACAGTTCGGGAGCAGCGCTGATCTTGGGAAAGGGACCGCCAGCATCAAAAGCCAAACAAACTGACCGTTTAATAATAAAATGTTTTGCTGTTGTGGTTAGCACTTTTCAACGTTGCAAACTAGTCAGACGATCAACTCAAATTCACAAAAGCTACCCAAACTACACCGCGATTCGAAATGAGGGGTGGAAGCTGGAAAAAAAGAGACAACTAACATGGGGCGGAAACAAACCAGTACGCACCGTTTTCTGACACTTCGGAGGAAGAGAGGAAAAAAAGGAGTTGGAAACGGTAGACATTCCATCAAAAGAAAAGCAGAGCAATTAGGATAACGAACGAAATGTCAGTCGCAAGAACGCGTGCATTATACATTTCAGAAAAGTGCAGCAATAAAATACCAAAGTTTGATTCTATAAAATGAATTTTAGACAACCTTCATTCGTGTCTAGCAATCTTATCACTTATACCATCGACAGTTCAGTGAAAATTATTTGCCTTAACAGGCAGATTCTTTCACCCCAAATTTGACGTCACCGCACCGAATTATATGTACTCTCCTAACCTCAGAAACCCAATGCTGGTTTGGCCTGTCAGTTTAAAATGTGCCCAACAAAACTGTGAGTTGAAATAGTACTTTTTAATTCTATTCTCAAAACTGCTTTGAGTGTATGCCTAATTAGGTGGAACACGCACTGTTCACATCGGAACCGAAGGAAAATGTCTTATAAACATGGTGTTGCTTTTATTACCCCACAACAAATGTTACATTTCCAAATCAATAGTAATGGACATAACAACCGAATAATCGTCATACTTCAATGAACCACGTGTTTGTCGTACGTAAAAGAAAGAAACTTCATCACAAAATCAAATAGCTGATTTGTTAAAATTCAATATGTACAGCAAGCAGCTGTAGATAGGACGAATAAAGCCAAATTGCACCAGAAAGGGAACACCAAACGAGCCCAATAGAGTCGTTAAAGCATACAACCACAAGCACAACTAAGACTAACAGTTCACCTTAAAATAATTCCTCGCCGATTCATTCTGATTCATTCCAACT
>LOND01001345.1:82140-92493 GCA_014220965.1 Paragonimus kellicotti | reverse complement strand
AATGCCTGTTCAGCAAAACGTCAGCAAACCTGAGCAGTCTCATTCAGTCACACACCATAATTACGCGGAACGATTAAATTACTCACGTTCCAGGTTTGGTTAGCGTTTCAGCAACAGATCAATCCAAACTTCAGTTGATTGACGCACAATGGTCGACTTGCTTCTTGGCGTGGTCACTTTGGCCGTAATTCTCGAAACCTTTCTTGATCATTTGTCCGTCAAATATATTTATCACTACCGCTGGGAATGAAAATTCAGATGTGATTGCTTTTCGAGAGAAATACGTTGGGCTTTCTGAGTTGTAGTGAGTGTGTGGCCATGGTGCGTGCAGCTCCTTGCGTCTAGGCGACATTGTGGTTTCATTGGATGGCTCTGTTTTGTTCCTTAAATGACCATCTAATATTTGCATTTGTTACTTTACGCAAAACTCATTTTAAAAAAACTATTATTCTTTCTTTCTTGTTAACCATTCCTTTGGTTCGTTTATCCTCGAATGAAAGGAGTCTGCTGATTGCACTTGTCTCCCGAGGATCGTACTCTTTTGTTAACCAAACTGTTTCACGACCCTATAATAAGTTGACAGAATATGCACTTGAAACTAAGCTACTGCTAATCTTTTGAGTAGTGAGTCCTGTGAGCGTTTGTGTCAGCCGGCCTAATGGGACTTCTATCGTGTGTTATGGCAGCAGCGCATTCAGAGTTCAGACACGCACTTGCCATATCCTAGCGAACGACACTCAAACGTGTAGTCTGCTGGGTCTGCCAAAATTGTGTACATTTTCGTGTTAAATTTCCGAATCACTGTGGACGTGTGAAACGTGCATAGGCAATTAGACGCCTATCACCGATCGGTTGAGTATCTTTGGCATCGTGTTGTTTATGAAAGCCTCCTAACGATCTAATTGAGTACAGAGTTTAGAGGTGGCTGCATCATTCCAGTTTGGTATCAGTAAGTTCACAGGTTTGAAACGTTATTGACGAAGTACACTGTATTCAAACCCTATTGATAGTTGCTTTTGCTTGTGGTTTCTTGGGCCAGTCTTATTTGCAAATGTCGCCAACGTTCTCTTGTCGAACGGATACCAGTACTCAATCTAGCGCTGTGAAAAGAACGTACTTGTTAACTTACGTTGAAGCCTCAAGCTTCCGAAAATTTAACGAGCGATCGAATGTATTTGATTGTATGTCTAGAAACGAGTCAGCCATGGTTTTATATAGCTAACTAAGCAGCTGTTATCTGGCGCCTGCCTCATTGCCTCTACTTTGTGTTGCATGCATGCGACTCGACTAAGCGACACCGATAGATGCCGTATTGCTCGGTCTAAAGATATGGAGTAAGTGACGTCACATTTGTTCACCGCTTGTTATGCCCAGTCCACTATGTGGGATGCACAAGATTCACGGTATCGTTCACTAGATACACTGAGAGATGTGACCACAAGACGTTGTATGTGATTGGAACATTTTCGTTTATTTCCGAACTGTTCATCTCTTATAGTGGGTCACAGCCTTTATATTCACATGAGTTTTTAGCTGCCCCTTGAGAAAAGAAGCACCGAACTCAAGTTTTGCTCTTATTAGAACTCGTCCGTGGTACATGTACCTAACACGACGAAGATTGGACATCCGGCTGCGTTTCCTTGACGCAGCTATGTTGACTGTTGTGCCATTGATCTCATATTAGGCACGATCGAATGACTGTAAACAAAGTCTGGACCACATCTACTAATGGGGGGGGGTGATTAGAATCGCCTCGAGTAGAGCAACTATAATTATCCTGTTAATTCAACTCGATGGCTCCACGTCTAGGACTTTTACTTATGATGAGCTCACGAAGGCCATTACGATCGTTGCACGATGTTTAGACTACTGACAAGTAGTAGAGAATTTACTCGAGACAACGTGAACTTTACTCAAAAGTGATCCCAGTTTCCGCTTTCCCTTAGACATTCTGTCCAGCCCCACTCGAAAGCAAGACCATGCTCAAGTTCCACTTTTTGAACAGCCTACCAATGAATGCAAACCCCTTTCACAATTGGGGTTTGTACTTTAACCATCTCCTCGTGAATCAACTCTGCTGTCCACCATATCATTGACTGAGTCTAGTGATTCTTTTTGGAAGGGACTGATTGAAAGTCTATAAGAATGTGAAAACTGTAATCCACTGTGAGTGATATACTAGTGACCATAATCCCCAACGGCTTATCCCCATAAAAAATTCAAAACTCACGTGGCATGTAAGACTGGCACATACTTCGTTATTCTGCTTTTACCTGCTTATTCTTTTCTCTTAGTTGTGGCATCCATTCAGGCCTCTGAAAAGTATACAAACGGTAACTAATCAGCCTGTGGGAAACTGTATTTCAGGTGATGGTCTGAAATGCCGAAACTTGTCATTGGGCAATTTATTTGTTGTCACTATTTCTAGTCAGTTTTACATAAATGTCAGAGCTAACAACGTGAGTCAAACTGAACTCGTTTTGGTATTCTGTGCACATACTGTGAAGGTGTTTTTTGCTCTCTGTCCGACAGACGGACTATGTACCGACTGATTCGATCGAACCGAACCAGCACAATGTGGATCAGTCTTGTCTCAGTTCGCCTCATCCAGAACATAGTCCAAGTGGATCTATGACTTTTGCGTCAAACTCAGTAAGTTACAGTTTCCTTTCGTTGCATTTTCTACTTCTACTTGTTCACAACTTTGACGTCCGGAATCTCGAGCTGATTGGAATTCTCCGTTGTCGTCTACGTGAAGTAGGAGTATGTAAGCAATATGTAGATAACTACAGTTTGACACGTACTCCCTGTAACAAAAGAACAGTACGTGGTTCAGGGTTGATGCATCAATTTGGAATAGGTCTAATCGTACAACCAACAGGAAATAGACGAACGTGTGGGATTCACGTACAATATAAAATAATAGCGGGATTAATAAAGGTGCCGACGACAATATCGAGATGTACGCTGTAAGTGTCGTGAATGTTGAAGGAGCCGCATCGCATTGATGTGGTGCGTAACTCTGACGTTATGTTGTTGTACAGATGATCCCAGAAGTGTGAACATAGATACAAAATCCGGAGTACGAACCAAAAGGCTCACCAACAAACAAGCCTCCGAACCGATTCGGGCGAGCGAGCGAACGAACACAACACGCCGCTGTACCCACAACCAGACTAGCTGACCTGAGGGTGTACGCGCAAAGTTCTGACCAATTCACGACGGACAGCCGCGATTGCGCTCAGTATCTCTCGCGAGCAATATGAAGCACTATATGACGTGCGATCTACTCTCTGATCTACGGCACAACAACATATCTGTGCACACGCGCACGCACACCCATCGAATATGACGTGTATTCACACGAGCGGTAGGTGCTGTCAGTTTGCGAGTGGACCCGAGGTGATCAAAACACTGCGATGACGTGCCGGAGTGAAATTGGTCCAAAAGTTTGCTTACCCTTCCCAGGTCATCTATGTCTGGTTGTGGGTACAGCGGCGTGTTGTGTTCGTTCGCTCGCTCGCCCGAATCGGTTCGGAGGCTTGTTTGTTGGTGAGCCTTTTGGTTCGTACTCCGGATTTGTATCTATGTTCAACACCGATCTTCTGGGATCATTCTTGTACAACATAACGTTTTTCTAGAGTTACGCCACCATTTGTGCTCACATCAAGTGCGATGCGGCTCCTTCATGCATTCACTGACACTTACATGCGTCATCGTCCGATATGTCGTCGCACCTTTATTAATCCCGGGCATTATTCTTTATATTGTATCGTGAAATCCGCACCACGTTCGTCCTATTCCTTTGGGTTGGTACGATTAGACCTATGTTCCAAATTGATGGCATTCGACCCTTTTGACCATTTCGTATCTGTCTTCTTTTTGTTACAGGTGGTCAACGTGTCAACTGTTCGCTTATACTACATATTGCTTACATACTCCTACTTCACGTAGACGACAACGGAGAATTCCAATCAGCTCGAGATTCCGGACGTCAAAGTTGTGAACAAGTAGAAGTAGAAAATGCAACGAAAGGAAACTGTAACTTACTGAGTTTGACGCAAAAGTCATAGATCCACTTGGACTATGTTCTGGATGAGGCGAACTGAGACAAGACTGATCCACATTGTGCTGGTTCGGTTCGATCGAATCAGTCGGTACATAGTCCGTCTGTCGGACAGAGAGCAAAAAACACCTTCACAGTATGTGCACTAGACCTCTACCAAACGAGTTCAGTTTGAGCTCAGCGTGTTGAGCTCTGACATTGTATTGTTAAGACTGACGTAGAATAATAGTGGACCTACATAAAAATTGGCTCATAATGACAAGTTTTTTCGGTCATGTTCAGACGATCACCCTTTCAATAACAGTTCCCACCGGCTGATTAGTTATCCGTTTATACGTTAGCGTTTTGTGCAGAGGCCTGGAATGGGATGCCTACAATCTAAGGAGAAAAGTAGATAAGCAGGTTATAACTAGCAGAACACGAACTTGTGCCAGTTTCTACATGCCACGTGAGTTTTGAATTTTTTATGTGGGATAAGCCCGTTTGGGATTTATTGTCACTGTATGTATAGTTCAACTCGACAGTGGATTACAGTTTTCACATTCTTATAGACTTTCAATCAGTCCCTTCCAAAAAGAATCACTAGACTCAGTCAATGATATGGTGGACAGCAGAGTTGATTCACGAGGAGATGGTTAAAGTTACATATACCCTAATTTGTGAAAGGGTTTTTTTGCATTATTGGGTAGGTCTTGTTCAAAAAGTGGAACTTGAGCATGGTCTTGCTTTCGAGTGGGGCTGGACAGAATGTCTAAGGGAAAGCGGAAACTGGGATCACTTTTGAGTAAAGTTCACGTTGTCTCTGAGTAAATCTTCCTCTTTACTTATCTTGTCAGTAGGTCTAAACAATCGTGCATGCGATCGTAATGGCCGTTGCGTTGGAGCTCATCATATAGTTAAAAGTCCTTAGACGTGGCGCCATCGATTGAAGATAACGAGGATAATTTAGTTTTGCTCTATCTCAGGCGATTCTATCACCCCCCCCTTAGTAGATGTGGTCCCAGATTTTTGCTTACAGTCATTCGAATCGATTGCCTAAATATTGAGATCAATGGCACAATCAGTCGAACATATGCTGCGTTCATTAGGAAACCGCAGCGGATGTCCATATCTCGTCGTGTTAGGTACATGTACCACGGACGAGTTCTAATAAGAGCAAAACTTGAGTTCGGTGCTTCTTTTCTCAAGGGGCAGCTAAAAACTCATGTGAATATAAAGGCTGTGACCCACTATAAGAGATGAACAGTTCGGAAATAAACGAAAATGTTCCAATCACATACAACGTCTTGTGGTCACATCTCTCAGTGTATCTAGTGAACGATACCGTGAATCTTGTGCATCCCACATAGTGGACTGGGCATAACAAGCGGTGAACAAATGTGACGTCACTTACTCCATATCTTTAGACCGAGCAATACGGCATCTATCGTGTCGCTTAGTCGAGTCGCATGCATGCAACACAAAGTAGAGGCAATGAGGCAGGCGCCAGTAAACATGCTGCTTAGTTAGCCTATATAAAACCATGGCTGACTCGTTTCTAGACATACAATCAAATACATTCGATCGCTCGTTAAATTTTCGGAAGCTTGAGGCTTCAACGTAAGTTAACAAGTACGTTCTTTTCACAGCGCTAGATTGAGTACTGGTATCCGTTCGACAAGAGAACGTTGGCGACATTTGCAAATAAGACTGGCCCAAGAAACCACAAGCAAAAGCAACTATCAATAGGGTTTGAATACAGTGTACTTCGTCAATAACGTTTCAAACCTGTGAACTTACTGATACCAAACTGGAATGATGCAGCCACCTCTAAACTCTGTACTCAATTAGATCGTTAGGAGGCTTTCATAAACAACACGATGCCAAAGATACTCAACCGATCGGTGATAGGCGTCTAATTGCCTATGCACGTTTCACACGTCCACAGTGATTCGGAAATTTAACACGAAAATGTACACAATTTTGGCAGACCCAGCAGACTACACGTTTGAGTGTCGTTCGCTAGGATATGGCAAGTGCGTGTCTGAACTCTGAATGCGCTGCTGCCATAACACACGATAGAAGTCCCATTAGGCCGGCTGACACAAACGCTCACAGGACTCACTACTCAAAAGATTAGCAGTAGCTTAGTTTCAAGTGCATATTCTGTCAACTTATTATAGGGTCGTGAAACAGTTTGGTTAACAAAAGAGTACGATCCTCGGGAGACAAGTGCAATCAGCAGACTCCTTTCATTCGAGGATAAACGAACCAAAGGAATGGTTAACAGAAAGAAAGAATACAAAATAGTTTTTTTAAAATGAGTTTTGCGTAAAGTAACAAATGCAAATATTAGATGGTCATTTAAGGAACAAAACAGAGCCATCCAATGAAACCACAATGTCGCCTAGACGCAAGGAGCTGCACGCACCATGGCCACACACTCACTACAACTCAGAAAGCCCAACGTATTTCTCTCGAAAAGCAATCACATCTGAATTTTCATTCCCAGCGGTAGTGATAAATATATTTGACGGACAAATGATCAAGAAAGGTTTCGAGAATTACGGCCAAAGTGACCACGCCAAGAAGCAAGTCGACCATTGTGCGTCAATCAACTGAAGTTTGGATTGATCTGTTGCTGAAACGCTAACCAAACCTGGAACGTGAGTAAGTTAATCGTTCCGCGTAATTATGGTGTGTGACTGAATGAGACTGCTCAGGTTTGCTGACGTTTTGCTGAACAGGCATTAAAGATATCCCTTATGAACCAAAAAGAATTCCGCAGTTTTCTTAGCCAAGTCCATGCGAAGTTTAGGTAACAAGTAACAATAATGATTTGAACTTTCAGTTAATAGTTTGCACGATTTACCTAACCGTTACATGTCTGCCGTTGAAAGAAGCACATTTGATGAATGCGCTTCGCAAACTTCACATTCTCTTTGCGTTAATTACCAATTGTTGTATCAAAAAAGTGGATGGTGCTCGACAGAGTTGATCGATCTGGGCTTCATTGTTGTGTAGCAATTTTTTCAACCGACTGACCAATAGCAGAATGCAAATCAGTCAACAGAAATCAACTATAGACTGAAATCATGGCAAGCCATGGTTGCGAAAAAAAGCATCAAACCACACGGCAACACAAAAGCGAATACGAACAAAACTGTGGAACTTTACAAGTGTCTATCTTGAAACAGCTCTGAGGAGCTCACTTTACCAGTAACCCTACAAACGAAACCCGGACCAAAAAAAATTTATCCGATTAGTAGCTCCATCAAATTCGATGCTCATGCAGGACAAGTGGGTTTTGGTGGTTTACGCTCGTAACAAGGTGATCATGGATTTAAACACAACTCTATCATCTAGTGAACGCAAATACGGATGCCACTGAACAACAGAAAGTGTGAGATTAGAAATGAGCAACCAGAAATAACAACAAAACTCTGTCCTGTTGGCAAAGTGCTCTACAATCGCATCAACGTCAAGTGAAATACTACTAATAACAGAAATACATAAGAGAGTACACAATAAGTCCATAATTCGTTGGATAAAGGAAAGGTTGATAGATCCGGTTCCGATATTTAACCTCTCGTTTTTACACGTTCGGGGAGTGCACAGACTTAGAACTGTCCGATCCATGCTCAGAGTCAGTGAATGTGTAAAGAATGGCAGGTAGTAGGTTATAAAACAGTGAGGTTGCAATAAGTGAGACAAGCATTCGATCAGAATGAAGATGAGCAAACAGTAAGCACAAGAAAGAACAGTCAGAATGCAAATCAATATACGGTAATCAATAATGCGTTTGATGTGTAACATGAGGCGGCAAACTGTAGAAATTTTGCAGCCTAGAAAGCAAATGTGGGGACTGTTTACAAACTGATCATCCTTCCACAAGCGTAGCCGAGGTAAATGAAAAGAATTGAAGAGATTTCCACGTTTTCATGGAGGAAGTACTAATCAGTGCAGTCTAGTAGAAGTACGCGTTCAATCCGGTTATAAAATTGAGTCATCTGGCTATCACTGTATGAAGAAAGCTAAAGAAACGGTGTGTGTGGGGGGGGGGTTGTTAACTGTACCGCAAGACAATTCAAGGGTAAAACATGCTCCGTAAACACAGAGTGTGCCAGGATTCTGTAACTAGTCCGGTAAGAGGGTAGAGAGAAAAACGGGAACGCCAGGTACACAACTCAGGCATGCACGGTGTATACACTCTACTCGTTCTATTCCGCTGAACGATCTTCGCAAACTGCGACGGTCAGCTTTACTGAGAAGAGAGCAGCCCACATATGCGACCATGGGTAAAAACAGTTGTCAATTGAATCAGCTTGTCCACATCGGATATCGAGGATTGGTTCAGCCGAATGAGTGTGGGCAGCAAGTGGGTTGTTATGTTCACAAAATTTACGAGATGTGTCAGATGCTCAATTTCTCAAGACGAATGAGCAGTATGAGTCGTCTATGCATAACAAGCAACACAAACGACCACACACTCCGCCTGCCCAATCTGACTCGGTTCCACTTGTTGCTATTCACAGCATACGACGGTGTTGACTGTATTGAAGAAAACTGATGCGGTCATAATTGTGATCGTTGGTCAGAACAATCGAAAAATGAACCAGACCATTGAAACCGATACTTTCAGATGTCAACACAAGTCAAAGGACAGACAATCAGTACATGACTCGACGCTCCACTCACGATCACGTCAATAGGGGTGAGATGATTAAAAACCCAAAATCACTCTGGCCACATAAAGCTTTTCACGGGTCTGATAACAAAGTTTAGCTGAATCAGGTAGCCACACAGTTGAGGTTGTGGGATGGTGACAACGAACATTTAGTAGATGTTTCAGAGTGAGATTTACATAATAAGTAGCCACGAGGAATGAAGCTTGGTTTGCCGGAATAAATGGGAACATAATTTTGCACGATGGTTCCAGAGGAAAAGCAGGTGATTAAATGCATGGGCTACTACTGAAAGTTTCGCCGCAGTTTATCATCCTTTTCAGTCTATTTATGATCCGCATTCACTCCCAACCCCGGGTCCATGCCTCCATTCGGCTCACGTACGGCACGTGAGTGTGATCGAAGCCAGAGCAACCTATCAAAATACAATGAGCTGAAAAGAGATTTCGCGTCCTATTTATCATCCACATACCGAAAAGTGTGCATTTTCAGTAGGCAATGACGAAGTTGACCAACAGAGATTTCCAGAAATTTCCGATCCCGACCAACTCCAAATTACTGTACCGAGCACTGTGTATGTGCATCAACCACAAACGCAAGCGCTGGTTGTATCCGGTTGAGAAGTTCCGCTTAGATCATCTTTGTTTCAGTGCACTAGCGATTGGTGTGGAAAGTCGACCCATGTTTGCATATTAATGTACAAATTCTGAGTCCTTGCCTTTGAGTCGTTTACTCTTCGGACACACTGAATGTTACAAACGTTATTTTAATCATCGGGCGTCCTCCTTTCCCATTCACGTCTACTAGACTGTGATTGTCGTATCTTCGGAACTCACACTACCGAAGCCGGTTATGAAATTGCCAGTTCAGTTTTGTTAAATCAACTAAAATATAATGAGCGGAGCATGTGCTCAGTGTGGTTGGACAGCGTGTGGGGTTGAAGCAGAGTGCTCTCCCCGTGGAGTACGGAAATCAGTCATCATATCCAGCTAGATTGCAGCGTGGATACGTCTTCTCAGAAGCCAATTATCGTACAGTGATCAACGTTACTAGCGGTCTTGCGAAGGAAGTTATCTGTGAGGTTGGCCAGTCATACAGAAGTAGTTAGTCATTCGGGAGATTCGTTGATGTAGGACAGTGCACATTAAAAACAGCACTTCCTCCACAACGTACCGATGTTACACCAACAGATTACCTAGTGGACTGAATCATACAAACGTTAAGGCTGGTTCCCCTACTTTTGATAACGATAGGCTTCAGTAAATCCAGAAACACTAGCTGAAAGTTAATCTGTTTGGTTGTCATCGGAATAAAAGAATTGAGTTGAGCTATTTTAATGGCACATGCAAATGGATCCACTATTGAGTATGTATTGCTCTAAATGAAGAAGCGAAAATTGAACTCGATCGAGTCTTACCACGTGAACTGACGTGGTGTGACGGTTTGCGCATCTCGACGACCTATTGGGCTAAACTGGACGGTGTGACGATCACACTGACGGAGTCACTCCTACCAGGCAGGCCAATGGGTAGAGGTCTGACAAACCAGTCTCCTGGTCCTCCAGGTTGGGGGTTGGAAGAAGGTTGGCATCTTTTTCCGGAAAAAGTACCAGTTCTGGTACAT